>CM076573.1:416019843-416141693 GCA_034641835.2 Pinus albicaulis
CCTGCATTCGCCCTCAGCTCTTGTAGAACATCATTCACCCTGCATTCGCCCTTAGCTCTTGTAGAACAACATTCACCCTCAGCTCTTGCAGACCAACATTCACCCTCAGCTCTTGCAGAACAACATTCGCCCTCAGCTCTTGCAGAACAACATTCACCCTCAGCTCTTGCAGAACAGCATTCGCCCTCAGCTCTTGCAGAATAGCATTCACCCTCAGCTCTTGCAAAATGGTAAGTTCTTACCGCAGGCCCTTCCTCCTATAGTAGGGTTGACTGTATTTGGGTTTTTTTGGTCAATTCCATTGGATTGTGTTAGGCTGTAGGGTTCTCTCTAGATGCCAAGAATCAAGATTCAATACCCTCTATTATCTTCATCACCCAATACAAGATTTAAATTTTTCCCAAAGAAACGCTTATTAATTTGGCAGCCATTATTTCTCACTGCTTTAAAAACCCTACATTTAAATGAAAACAAGCATTGCATTTCAACTACAAAAATCTATTAGTGTTCAAATGTACATGTGTGCATCACTTGTGTAGGGTATTCCTTTTCCACTTTCACATTATCCAAGAATGTGTGCAGTATAGTTCATATTTTTTGTGATTTCGATTATCTTGAAAAAGGAAAGGTAAATTATTTCCCATGGAAAAAGAAGGTTTTCCCTTTTTACTACTGGAAATGGTACAACAAATTTCCATTTCTACCCGAAACTCCTATGAAACAGGAACCAAATAAAGGCCATGTCCTCAATGGACATCATTTGGCTTTGAAAATGGCCATTGCACCATGTTGTTTCTTATATTACATCACGATAGTTTCTTAGGTCATTTCTTGTTTCTTGAGATGAAAAACAACCAAAGAAATTGTGAAGATCCTTTCAAGAAATAAATGACCATTTCTCAATCATATCTCAACTATTTTTTATTTTACAGTGGTTGCTTACTTTGAGACAAATTTGACACTTTTATAAGGAATATAACATAAAAACACAAAATCGGAACGAATTGATGAGGTAGATGACCTTTAGTTGTTGTCAATTAAGAATTGATAATACACGATGCATGTTCTATACTACAAACTAGATTCCTTCCTGGAGTTAGGACATAGAGTATTGAATCAAAGTTGTAGTTTCTAACTTCTTGTATTGGTTCATCAATCTTGAAATTCGGACATTGCATGTCTTCATTGCTTCATGTTTGAATAATTTGCATCATATCGTACAATAGGAAATTAGGAATTATGATTATTATTACTTTATGGATCTGTTAAGTTACTTTTAAGTTTGCCTGGTTTAGTGTGAAATTATTCTAGTGTGCCCCTAGGCCCAAGTGAAGGAATGCCAAGGACTGAGAACCCTAGTTTTTAAATGATATTGTTTCTTATACCCAAAAACCCCTCAAAATCACTTCTTATTAGTTCTTAACAATAGTGTTGTAAAAAATTTGAGAATTGATATAGAAAAATCTCGCACTTCTCAAGATAAATTCCTAAAGCTAAAGTGTGATACCATGTGTAATTCAATAGCCCCATTGTCACCTCACCAACCTATTTTCACTTTGGGCTAGCTCTCCTCCAACTCAAGGGGGGTTCTCCCTAGTACATGTTAGGGATCTAATGGCCCAACCAAACCAAGTCAAGAGCCCCCTAACTCTCTATGTTTACTACTATCAATCAAAATATTGAACAATAGGGTCAGACATGCATCCTGAAGATAAAATTGCCAGGGTATTTTTGGGTAATTTCAAAGGGAAAGTCCCTAAACACATATAATCAAGGAATTATAATGTGATTTCAAACATTAAATATCAAAAAAATCGTTTAAAGGATATTGAAAGGAAAAAGGTGATGGAAGATAGAAAGTGCCTTACTTAAATGCTCTAAGGATTTTTCAATAGTTGCTCCAAAAGCTTCACTTCAAGGCCCTTCAAGATCGTCTCCAACAATGCTATACCATCACCTTCAACAATGTTGCTCCAAAAATGTCCTCAAGGTCTTCACAACAATTTTACTAGAAGTTGCTCCAACAATATATTCAATAAGGTCTTCATTGTCAACTCGTCTCTTGTTTGGGTGCCTTAATGTGCAATGACATGTTTCCAGGACTGAATTCAATGCAAGGCATATTTGAAACTCTAACTCTGTCTTCCGGTGTCTTATTAGAAATTATTTCGGTTTTCATTTTGTGTTTTCAAGTTAGATATTGTTTTCAAGTTTTTACATTTATAATTTTATTGCAATGTGGCAGACTGATCAGAGCAGTGCAGGAACAACCCCGAGACGGGATGATCGTGGAAAGAGGCCAGCGGAAGAACATGTAAAGTGCCAACATTTCTCTATCTTCAGGTATTTTAGTTATTTACATAATTGAAATAATATTAATTTTGTTCAAATATGCAGACACCTAGCCATGGTACACTTGATGATTCCCTCTTTGAGGAAGAGCTTTCTTCATCCCTATCTCCAGTGTTCTTGTTGTGAAAAAAGGCACGAGATGCAAGGTCGGAATTTAATACTTTGATAGATGTGCCTCAAACACCTAAAACAGAAGAGAGGATAAAAAAACTTATGAGCTAGCTAGAAACATATTAGGTAATAATAAAAAGTCAAAAGGATATTTTTTTTGTTCTGCATGAGATGAATTGTGATAGTTTGATTTTTAATTTTTACATTGACTAAACTAACAAAAAGTTCTTTTTTATGTAGCGTTTTCTGGCACTTGCTGAATCCAGTGTTGGTGGTAGTGGGACACAAGGGCAAGAGATTGCCCAACAACCCTCTCGTACACCTTCTACTCCTTTAGGTGCCAGCCAAGAAACACACCCTGCCCAAGCAGACACCCAACCAACCGTTGAACGTGTTGGCAATGATGAGGCTGATATGGCCAACTACATTATTGTGTTTCCTGGAGCTACACGTGTCAGCTCCACAAGGACCATTAATGGCACGTTGTTGGTGAACGATGAGGGTGTCCCTATAAAGCATGTACAACTCCCAGGTAAATTTTAATATTTTAACTATTTTATGTACTTTATCTAAAACATATTTATCATGATTTTTATTTTTAAATTAATGATAATATCTTCTTTTTCTTTTGGTTTTATTCTGTGTAGGAAACAATGAGTTCTATAGGATTCTGGAGAGCCATGCATTGGTAATTTTTGGCCCAACCATACGTACAGGGTGGAATTCCCAGAATTCCAACCTGAAAAAAGAACTTCTAGATTATCTAGAAGCCCTTTTTGGGGTCGGCACATTTGACAGAACAGCGATGGCTCGGGTAGCCGGAAAATATTTGAAATATACCAGGGACACCTATAGGATGCAATTGAAATTTAACCCTAGATACGAGCGTCCTCTCACAGTTCCAGAGAGTGAGTGGAGAGCACTCATCCATGACGGAAAAGAGAAAAGGGCAAGGAAAGAAGGAAAAATGCCAACTGGACCCGCAAGGTAATTACAACTTTAATTCAATAGCTTTAATTTTCTCTATGTCTAAAATAAAAGTGTGCTACGTCATATCTGACTTCAATCTTTTGATGCTAGGTTGCCTGACACCTCAAAGGAAACCAAAGATAGGATTGAAAAAAAGGGCCATCAAAAGCTAGGCCAGGGCGGCTACTTGAAATTAGCTACAAGAATTGTAATTAAGTAGCTAAACATCTTATAATTAATTGTATCGCCTTCCAACGTTTTTGTAATCCTATCAAATATGATTAAAAATACACAATCATATGTAATGTAGGGTGATGACTTCGGAACAAAAACTACATAGGAAGATAAAAATATCGCTTTCCATTTCGGCTATCAAGCCATAGTTGAACGTCGCAGAAGCTTGGGGCAGGTCCCAAGATCCATAATGCCTGATAAGGTAAAACATTAACCTTTCAATATGTTTGTTTTCGTCCATAAATTTAATGTCTAAAAACTTTGTTTAAATCAGGGGAGCAGCACTACCGACGAGGAAAATAACCCAGTTTTAGAGCCAGATGTAGATGATCCTCTCGTGCAACCTGATCATTGTAGTGGGGACCAGGCCGACAATGCTGCTATCAGTGAGGGTCGTGATGGTAATTAATTTCCACTTATAGTTTTTTCTAATTATACCTTGATGGTTGTCCTTGTAACGTTTTTTGTTTAAATGACAGAGAATGTTTCCCTTGAGGATCTTACCACCAGAGAGGAAGACAGGGCAACAGTCCCAACGACGACAACTGGTGCACCAGGTAAATAATATCATTGCAATTTTTTTTATTAATATTACCGAACTAGTTCAATGATATTTAAAAACTGAAAATTAAAATTTAATATTATCTGTTTTTGTAGGCGATGCCCCGTCACTGGATGAGACCAGACATCGTGACTACGCAATTAGGTCAGCGACGACAACTGGTGCACCAGGTAAATAATCTCATTGCAATTTTTTTTATTAATATTACCGAACTAGTTCAATGATATTTAAAAACTGATAATTAAAATTTAATTATTATCTGTTTTTGGAGGCGATGCCCCGTCACTGGATGAGACCAGACATCGTGACAATGGAACTAGGTCAGCGGCGACAACTGGTGCACCAGGTAAATAATCTCATTGCAATTTTTTTTATTAATATTACCGAACTAGTTCAATGATATTTAAAAACCGATAATTAAAATTTAATATTATCTGTTTTTGTAGGCGATGCCCCGTCACTGGATGAGACCAGACATCGTGACAACGCAACTAGGTCAGCGGCGACAACTGGTGCACCAGGTAAATAATCTCATTGCAATTTTTTTTATTAATATTACCGAACTAGTTCAATGATATTTAAAAACCGACAATTAAAATTTAATATTATCTATTTTTGTAGGCGATGCCCCGTCACTGGATGAGACCAGACATCGTGACTACGCAACTAGGTCAGCAGTGCGGGTCGAAAGGCACAAAACAGGAGCAGAGCATGATGATATTGATGATGTAATTAGGAGCTTTAAAAATAGGAAGAAGAAAAAGAAAATTCGATAATGTAAAATATTGTATTATTATAAGACAAACGTTACCATACTTGGAACGTTTTTTGCTTTATATAAAAAACTCATTTATCATACTATTTTTATGTCAAGCATTAATTGCAATGTTTCCTTGCGTACTTTTTGTTGAATTGTTTTTTATTAGTTATTGAATATTTTTTTTTATGCTCATGAAAGTAAAAAATTAAATATAGATTGGGTATTGGGGAATTGAGAGTGATGTGAAGGGGGGGGGGGGAGGGGCCATAAGAGCTTCCACCTTCACGTGGTTGGCCCTATTTAGTATAGAATAATTTATTGGAGCGATTTAATCTTGGAGCAAACCTCCCTCGATCCAGCGTAGCAACAAAAAAGTCACTATTGACTTATTTGCTACTCTTTCAGATCGTGGGAGGCTTGTTCCAAGTTCATGCGACTCCAATAAATTGTTCTTGAAACGAAGAGGAGCTTATTCAGGTATGTATTGACATTTTCAACATATGTTCTAACATTATCATAAGAATGCATCTTAGAGTAAAAAATACTACATCAATTACTTGTATTTATTGTATAGATAATGATGGATTTTGATTGACTTGGCAGTGCAGGTACAAATCCTCTTGCATCATGAGTAATACAACTTGTCAACCAGGGTCATGTCCAGGATATTTTTGCTTGTGTGCTTGACCAGGTTCGTAATGTCACATTTTGTAAGTTCCTTTACAGTTCATAATTCAATATTAAGCTTGTTTATGATTATTATCTAGGTTTTTTGTATGTGTTTTTTCATCTATTTGATTGTAAGCAACTCTGCATGTTTCCTGTTGTTCACTATGATTTCTCCTATTACCACTCCCAGGATGAATCCGACTTTATTGTTACATAGGTTACTTTATTGTTACTATGATTTCTCCATTTACGATTTCATAGGTTACATCATGTAAATTTGTCAATCTCAGGTTGGTGATGAGCTTTAGTTCTCCAGATTTGGGGCTTTTCTGATATTTTCTCCCTCATGTCATTCCCGCATCACCTCGTTGTTTGAGCATGCCAATTGTCTACCACTTGTACCAATTGGCACATGTCAATCTCTGAGTGGTGCCACATTTCACCTATTTTCAGTGAGAGTTTAAGGTTTCTCTAACATAGCTTCAGAAATCCGATTCAGTGCCTGCTTGAATATTGTCACATAATACTCATGGTTTGGATTGATGAGCATGTTCCGAATGGTTGGTTGATTCATAAGAACCACCCATATAGTCATCTTGAGATATTTTAGAAGTTTTCTCGGGTTTCCTTTTTCACCGTTTCTAGTGGGTGGGATGGTGTGGGGTGATCCATCAATACTGGTGCTCTTGTAGTAGGGAATTTGTTTTTGGGGATATAAAGGAGCATTTGATGTAGATATCCCATTGTATGCATTCATAGATGGGCATGAGAGGTCAAGAATTTAAATTACAAATATGCAACCTCTAGCATGGCAACCTGAAGGCCGCGAGAGACACTGGTTAAAGATTGTTTTGTGCTAGCCTTAATATAGTCGTGATTTATTTCTATTATCTTAATGCAAATATATAGTCTGATCTCATTAAAATGAGGATTGTGGTTGTATTTCTCTTTGGTTGTTTCTCTCTTAATGCTCCAGAAGTTGCCAAAAGTTGCGATAGTTTTTTAGTTTGCCTGTTACAACTTAAAAGTGGTTTTTAGCAATGGGAGTCATGTTTTTTAAGGTTCATACTAATATGAAGATATTGTAATTCTATATTCAGGATAAGAGAAGATGGCCTCTGCTTTGGGCAGCATGACAACAATTGCCACATCTACCTCATTGGGTAACAATGGAAAGGGGAAGAAGTTGGGTGCAATGTTTGATAATTATGGCAGACAATTGTCTTCTCTTTCAGTTTTTTCACCCATTTCCTTTAATCGCTCAAGCATAAGAGGGACTCTGAGATTACACGACAGAGAGAAGGTAGTTAATACAAGATCTATGGAAAAGGAGTTGTACTTCAAAAAGGATGGCTCAGTGACAAAAAAATTGCAGGTCAGAGAAAATATTATGTTTAAAGGAAGGTCACCTGCACATGAAACTTCACTGCGGTGGATCTTTCCTTGTCCACTTATATTCGATTTTAATGTGTTATTTTAATTTTTCATGGAGGGTTTTTTTGGCATATGGTCTGGCATTCAATTGCACACTTACCGAAAGCATTGTCAATTTGTCTTGCAGGCGGTGTGAACAAACTTGTTGATCTTGTTGGAGTCACCCTTGGGGCGAAGGGAAAAATGTTGTCTTGGAGAGCAAGCATGGTTCTCCGAAAATAGTTAATGATGGTGTGACAATAGCTAAGGAGGTAATTTGTAGATGTGTGCTCTGGTTTTATTTTTAACGTTGTATTAGTTCCCCTCTTAAATGTCTTAGATTTGTTAGGCATAATTTGAAAACTCAAAGGTGAAAGGAAACATATTTGTTACCCAGTGGTCTACTTGGCCTATGGACTAGCCACATTAGAGTAATGCATAAAGCTTTTCACAACAATAAAAGGAAAGGGTTATGGTTGAGTCAAATTTTATTTTTATTGACAATGTAATGAAATGTATCTCAATGCTATGGTTTTGGCCTTTTTATTGGTTGAATTAGAGGACCCAGTTGAAAATATTGGGGCCAAGTTGGTAAGGCAAGTTGCGGCAAAGACAAATGATTTAGTTGGGGATGGAACCACAACATCTGTTGTTCTTGCACATGTTGGAATATTGAAAAATTCCAGAACAATGAATGGAGAATAAATCTCCCTTCTTTTAACACAGAGAAAATAAAAATTTCTTTGACAGGAGACAGAGTTTCAATACTTTGAAAACAAACTTCTATTCCCTTCAATAACTCAACAAAAAACTATTACACTTCTTCCTCACGAGAGGGATTACAAAATTATGAATGCTACAAAACGTAGTGCATAAAACCAACTCACTGTCTGTTCAAAACAAACATACTCTGTCTCTAAAACACTCTGCTGTGTTTTTCACTTTCGCACTGCTGTGCATACACACTTAAAAAGTTACACTCAGTCTTTCACTTTTTACACACTACTATGTAATAAAAAATTTACGTACTGTCTATAAAAAAAACTACCAATCTTGTTTGTCCTTTTTATTTTTATATGCCGTAACATATAATTATGCAACAGGAGAGCCGGTCTCCATTATACTGATTTCAAGCTGTTTCTTCATAACAACATAGGTTTTATTCACATAAGATGCAATGGTTTTTAGCTTTCTACAGGGCCAACATATGACACATCAAGCGAGCCAGTTTTTGCCTATGATCATTATGCTTTTTTCTTTAATCCTGATGAGTTCAGTAACAGATGAAAACATTTCCCCTTTTTAAGGGCTGCTCTGTTGGTTTTTTCTTTATCTGGACTCGTAATCTGGTTGGGGTGTTATGCCCCCATATTTGTATGATCCCCACATATTTTTTTCATTTTTGACTCCTTCTTCCTTAGAAGTTGTCATGATGGAAATTGTTTCGGATCGGGTTTTCTTATCATCTCATGATGGGAATGTAATGTTTTGTTATATGCACTGTTAATAAAAACAACGTTTTTTTCTTTCTGAAAAAATAAATAAATTTATAATAAACCCTCTTTTAAAAAAAATAAAATTAAAACTAAATTCTGTGGCCCACCTTTCATTTCGCATATGATATATATATAACATATGTTTAAAACATATGTATATATTAAAGCATACATAAAATTAAATTATCAAAACATTAAAGAACCCTTTCCGTCGGACTTCAAAAGTCTGAGTAGATTGAATTTCAAACCAAATTCGCGTTCCAAAATGGGTTGCTGACGTCTGCCTAATTTGTAACGCGAATTCTCAATCCAATGTGCCTTATAAAAAATTCGGGTCCGGTTTTCAGGTTTTCAGATTCCCTTCAATTTCATGCGATCCAATATTAATGCTCCACGTGTCCTCCTTTTGAATTTACAAAAATGGGGGGTAAATTTATGTTTGTTTAATTTCTGGTTGGTGAATTGCGTTAATGCTGGTTGTTGTGTTTAAATACAATCCTGTACAGAAATATGGCTGCAGCTGTCTACAAAAAAAACTTGCAGGAATTTTAAATGCTGAATTAAATTTCTGGATGGTGTGCAAGCAACCTCCAAAAAAAAATGTTGCTGCTGCATTCGTCCTTCTGCTGCAGCAGTTGAAGTTAAAATTCAACAGCACAGGGTTTAATAAGTGAGGGTGTAAAGGTAACTTTTTGTCGATAGTACTGGATTAAGATCATCTATTCTTTTTTTTAGGGTCTTCTGGTGTTTGGTTTTTCAGTTTTGGGTTGGGCTTATTGAGTCTAAGATAGTTTTTGAGTGAAAAAATTGCTATCAGGTATTAAAAAATTTTGGTTCTTTTGTCAAAATTTATGAGCTTGTTAGGAAATACAAAACTGACAATGGTTGTATCTTAAATTTGTGGAAAATAATTTGAAATGAAACCTTTTTGTTTAGGTTGTTACAGCAGGTGCAAACCCCGTTCAAATTACTAGGGGCATTGACAAGACAATAAAGGCCCTTGTTTCGGAACTCAAAATTTTGTCAAAGGAGGTAAACGCTTGCCTTTTGAGTAGGCTGGTTTTCCTTTTTGCCGATGGTTTGGTGTATCTAATTGAATTAGTTGCCTAAGGTATTTTTGGTTGCAAACTCCTTTTCATTTTTCATACAGTATTGGCCTTGTGGAATACATTTGATTGTGTGGTTTTGTTAGATCTACAACATTTGTAGTTGTTTAGTCTTATGGCCGAGGTGCACTTTTATTATGGAAATAGTTGATGCAATATTGTCATTTAATTCTTACTGCAGGGTAGCATGTTGAGAAGTTTCTTGTGAAACATTTGGTATTCAAAATGACACTTGATCCTATACAGCATCATGCACTTGACTTCAAAATTCATATTCAAAGTGTGCCAGACAATTTTTGCAAAATTTCAAATATTTATGTTGTTTTAAACCATTATCTTTTTCATGTATTGGATGCTGAAAATGAGAAAAAGACTTTGGTATGAAACCAACTGGTGAATAATTTCCAGCAAAACAACCACTTCCAAGACATGATTTAGAAGTAGAACATATGTACTTATGAAGCATAGAAATATATCCATGATGCATTGTCAATGTTTGGCTAGGGTTATTTTTGGAGAAAATAACTCCTTATTCCTAGAATAGTGATCTTCAATACAAGTAAATGCCAGAGAAGAGAGATCATTGTGTGACATAAACCTATTAACAAAAGTGAACAGGGAATGATTATTAATTATGGCATACTAAGTTGTCAGTGATTTTGAATATTTGTCTTTAACATGTAAAAATGTTAAATTCCAAACTTACATCATCATGGTTTGGCATTGTGAGCTTGACTAATTGTCCACCATGCTCATAATTTCATTGTTGTATTCATATCTATAAACAACGTTTCAAATAATAATAATAAATTTCTATAAGAAAAATCCAGACCTCCATGCTGCTGCTCCTTGTGAGACAAATTCAAAATTGCATTACACAATCTGACACATAAGAATCTCCTATATCTCGGTGGTATGTATCCAAATTATTATAATAGTGTCTTCAAGACTTATGTTGACATTGCCAATGAGATATTTAAGCAATGAAAGATGGAGCCTTCTTCATTGTTGTATATGTAATAGTCTTTTATTTTTATAAAGATTGATGGTTTTGTCTTTCTGAAAATGAAATGTAAAAATAATTTATTGTGGTCAATTGAAAAGTTTTTTTTTTTAAGCTTTTCATTATGGAAGGGCAACATAGATATATGCCCTTCTAATTGAAATTCGGACCTGCCCTTCAAATTTGATCACTGTGTGGGACCTTAACAAACAATAAAACTATTCCGCCGCGCGTTATATAAAACATATAACAAAACCTTTGTCAAAATTTCAAACGAACCCTTTAGCCGTGGGTATTTCATCATGAATTGATCATTTTACCATGTACCTTCTTCTAGAGGAATATTCTTCCACTTGATTAGGTACTTCATAATGGTTATATTTCAAAGAGATACAAAATGTTTATCTATAACTTTTTGTGGTTCAAGAATCAACTTTCATTCTTCATCTAATTTTGGAAGTTCTATTTACATTGGCATATTTTTTTCCAAAACCTTTTTTAGGCAAGATACATGAAAAACCTTATGAATGCAAGAAGAAGGAAAATATAACTTCTATACCACTTGTGCAATCCTATGAATAATTATTTAGGGCCATAACATTTTTGAGCTAATTTTTTATTCTTCTTTTTCTTGAATGAAGATTGCTTATAATGTTATAATCTAAAAAATACCCAATTACCCTCCTCAAATTATCTTTCACTTCAATGTTGTTCCCTTTGTTGTTTTATCATGTTTCATGTCATTTGAAGGTTTTCCATAATAATTTTCAAAGTTTCTTTAGTATTTTCCATATGTGACTCTGTTTCCTATACTTTGGACTTATCTTGCAAAAAGTATGAGATACTAGGAGTTGGATATCCATAAAGGGCCTTAAATGGGGAAAATTTAGTAGATGTGTGATAGGTACTATCATATTAACATTCTTCCTTGACAAACCCACTTCATCCATTAAGATTGCTTTTATAAAGAGTAACATTGTAGATAACCTTAAAAACATTTGTTAACTATTTTTGTTTGACCATTTGATTGTGTTTGATATGTAGAACTCATGGCAGCTAGTGTTTCTCCACTCATATTAAATAATTATTTCCAAAAATTTTCTTGTTACTATTACTTTAGGAAAACCATGAAGACTATGAATTTATTTCACGGACACTTCTGCCACTTGGCTTGTTGTTTATGTACTTTGAGCTCTACAAAAAAAATCTACAAAATTTGTCTATATAAATGACCACAAAAATGTAATACTTACCTTTATATTTCAGTAACCCCGTAATAAAGTCTATTGATATATCTTCTAGTCTTTGAATATGTATGTGGAATGGTTGAAGTAACCCTAGACATTTTACTATCTCTCTTTTATTTATTATGCAAACTTGACCTTCTCTTACAAAATTTTGAATATCTTTCTTCATTCCTTCCAAAAATATATTTTTTGATCCTTTGAGATGTTTTAAGGAACCCTGCATCCTACCATCAGAGAGACATGGGACTCCCTTAATATTTGTTTATTCAAATATGCTTGCATGCATAAAAATATTCTACATTTGCACCAAAGTATATCTCTCTTTCACTCCCAATGCTCCATAGAGTTCATCCCATCCTTTATAAATTTTAGTTTTTGTTTATTACTATTATCATTTTTCCATTATGGCAAGCTTCTTATAGCCACCTAGGAATAGAAAATGTAATTGGATATAAATTTGAGGCCTCTTCTATTTTAGAAAGAGCATCATGTACTAAATTTTCCTTACCCTTTTTGCAGATTATCTCAAAATTAAAACTTTGCATTTTTTCTCCTCATTTTTGTTAATCTTCCAATGAAATCCATAGCTTCAAAAATACTTTATGCTATCATGGTATATCTTGACTTTAAAGTACCTCCCAATGATATGCTATCCCCATTTTTTATTGCATGTAATATTGCTTCCATTTATTTTTCATACGTAGATTTCACCAAATATTTTCTTTGAATTCCTTGCTTTTAAAAGCCAATGATATCCCTTATTGTGTTAATGTTACGTAAATTCCTTTTCCTAGTGCCTCACACTCCACAAATTTTATAAGATGGGATCAAACAAAATTGTTCTTAAGTCGAGCCCGCCGGACTTCAAACGGCGATAAACCATAATTCAAACCAAATTCGCGTTCCAAAATAGCCTGCTGATGTCGGCCAATTTTGTGATGCGAAAACCAAATGAATTCCGCCCTAATATTTTTCGGGTCCGAAGTTGGGCTGGCGTACGGAGGGAGAGTTGTGATGCGAATTTTTTATCAAATTCTCCCTAATATTTTTCGGGTTCGGATTTCCACTGCGCGAGCGGCCCAAACAAAGATCCACTCCAATCAATTTCTACCACGTGTCCTCAATCAAAACTTGCCCTGCTCCCGGCTGCGGGTGCATTCGATGGCGTTTAAGGCGATGGGACATGGATGTGGCGATTTCATATCAATCGCATTAAGTTTTAACGTTGTTCAATTAAGTTCCAAGGTTTTCACATCTAATCGCATTAAGTTTTAACACTGTTCAAGATCGGACCTCCACTCCTGTTAGCGATTTCGCATGCTCCAATATGATCCGGCCTTCGGCTCTCATTAATGATCAGAGATTAATTATGACGGGCGTCCTTCGATTGCATTGCAGTCGGGTCGATAAAATGGCATTTCGCTATGGTTTTTCAGACGAGCCGGTTGCTGGGTTACACTGCCTGCTCACTGTGATGAGAAGGAGAAGTGGCTAGCTGAACTGCTGCGTAGACCTTGCTGCATATCTGCATTTCTCTCGGTCTAGTCCTTGTCTGTCTTCCTCTGTTTCTTGGAATTCTGCTTCTCCATCTCCTCTTGTGCCCACTGCTAGTGAGACTGCACCCATGCCTCGCGTGCGTCAAAGGATGCGTTGCCGCAGGGGGAGCACTAGAGGTCAACTCCTGCGCGCTCCCTCCAGCCCCTCAACCGAGTTGTCTTCCGGCCAGTCCAGTGATTATTATGCAGGTCGCTATCCAAATACTAGGAGTGGGCGGGGTCAGGTTGTAGGATCTGGCCACCGTATGGATTCCCCTGCTCCTCGTTTCCCCACCGCTAGTTCACCTTCTCCCACGACGCGCACTGCACAATTTTCCTTTAATTTCTCTCTCAACCGCCCACGAATTACAGCTTCAGTCACTGTGGTTTTCCGCGAGGAGGCCCAAATGGAGGAAGAATGCACCCGTCTGGCGGGTCTGAGCTCGGAAAAAGCCGGCCAGCATTCGGGCCTTCAGGAGGGGAGCCGTGGCATGAATGTGGAGGTAGCACCTAGCGATCCTGGACCTTCCGAAGGATGGTGCCGAATCGTCGAGGAGCCGGAGGAGTAGTTTGGTTAATTTGTTTTTCTTGCTTCGCGGCCCACTTAATTGGGCTTCTTTTAGATTATTTTACTGTGCTGGACCTTTGTAATATTTTTGAATTCTGTAAATTAAACGTTCAAGACCGGTTTCCCCGTATGAGGGCAGTCTTCTTAATTTTTTGATTTTTTGATGACAAATTTGCCATGAGTCTGGGCAATGATTTTGACTTCGGTGTAATTTTATTCCCACTGTTAATAGATTAACTTTACTTAGAAAAAAATATGTTGCCCTGTTTCTATTTTAAACCTGTTTTTTGAAATACATAGCCATGTTTATATGGTCTACGTATTATACTCTTTCTCTGTATATCTACATGAACCTTTTTGCTATGAACATGGTGGATGCTGTAGTGGGCTACTAATGGAAACAAGCGAGCCTGAACCTTACATCTCGGATGCAACATATGGTTACCAATTTTAGAATCAAACGAGCCTAATCTTACAAGCGAGCCTAGGTTTCTGCAGATGGTTTTTATTTCTGGGAACAAGCGAGCCAGAACATACAATCGACCCTGGGTTTATACATATTTTTGCTCTATCATGGATGCTTTTTGTGTGAGGTGTATATCAACAGTACATGTCTCTGCACATTTCCTGTATCCGCTTTATGATACTATTTTATCTGTTGACAGGTTATCACTCTGCCTTCAAAACTAGCGATGCTGGTTTATTGATATGGTCTGATGGTCTTTTTATATTTTGTACATATCACACTCCTCACATGATTAGCGTTTTTCTCCGTTCAAGGATTTTGGGTACTTTAATTTGTATTTGGAACAATGGACGTCGGTACTCTATCTGTTGTTTTACTATTCTACATACTGCTATTTCACTTTCTTATAGATGCCTCGGCATATTTGGATGCTTTCTCAGATTGTCGATAATCTCCATGTGGACCGTTACTGGGTTTTATATCATGTCCCTGTATGTGACATGGGGTATTTTTCTATCATTGTCTGGGGTGGGACTTCCACTTTTCTGGATGGATATTTGGGTTCCAATCTTCAGATGTGAAAATGTAATGACTTCATGGACTGTTTTACTTCATATAATATATTCAAAACAATGTTTTTTCTCTTGTGAAAAAAAAATGATTAATTTTTATCACTCTGCCTTCAAAACTAGCGATGCTGGTCTATGTTGCTGGTTTATTGATATGGTCTGATGGTCTTTTTATATTTTGGACATATCACACTCCTCACATGATTAGCGTTTTTCTCCGTTCAAGGATTTTGGGTACTTTAATTTGTATTTGGAACAATGGACGTCGGTACTCTATCTGTTGTTTTACTATTCTACATACTGCTATTTCACTTTCTTATAGATGCCTCGGGTATATTTGGATGCTTTCTCAGATTTGTCGATAATCTCCATGTGGACCGTTACTGGGTTTTATATCAAGTCCCTGTATGTGACATGGGGTATTTTTCTATCACTATTTGGGGTGGGACTTCCACTTTTCTGGATGGATATTTGGGTTCCAATCTTCAGATGTGAAAATGTAATGACTTCATGGACTGTTTTACTTCATATAATATATTCAAAACAACGTTTTTTCTCTTGTGAAAAAAAAATGATTAATGTTTATCACTCTGCCTTCAAAACTAGCGATGCTGGTCTATGTTGTTGGTTTATTGATATGGTATGATGGTCTTTTTATATTTTGGACATATCACACTCCTCACATGATTAACGTTTTTCTCTGTTCAAGGATTTTGGGTACTTTAATTTGTATTTGGAACAATGGACGTCGGTACTCTATCTATTGCTTTACTATTCTACATAATGCTATTTCACTTTCTTATAGATGCCTCGGGCATATTTGGATGCTTTCTCAGATTGTCGATAATCTCCATGTGGACCGTTACTGGGTTTTATATCAAGTCCCCGTATGTGACATGGGGTATTTTTCTATCACTGTCTGGGGTGGGACTTCCACTTTTCTGGATGGATATTTGGGTTCCAATCTTCAGATGTGAAAATGTAATGACTTCATGGACCGTTTTACTTCATATAATATATTCAAAACAACGTTTTTTCTCTTGTGAAAAAAAATGATTAATGTTTATCACTCTGCCTTCAAAACTAGCGATGCTGGTCTATGTTGCTGGTTTATTGATATGGTCCGATGGTCTTTTTATATTTTGGACATATCACACTCCTCACATGATTAGCGTTTTTCTCTGTTCAAGGATTTTGGGTACTTTAATTTGTATTTGGAACAATGGACGTCGGTACGTACTCTATCCGTTGCTTTACTATTCTACATACTGCTATTTCACTTTCTTATAGATGCCTCGGGCATATTTGGATGCTTTCTCAGATTGTCGATAATCTCCATGTGGACCGTTACTGGGTTTTATATCATGTCCCTGTATGTGACATGGGGTATTTTTCTATCATTGTCTGGGGTGGGACTTCCACTTTTCCGGATGGATATTTGGGTTCCAATCTTCAGATGTGAAAATGTAATGACTTCATGGACTGTTTTACTTCATATAATATATTCAAAACAACATTTTTCCTCTTTTAAAGTTTCATTTTTTTTTTTAAATTGAACCTGTCGTCGCTATACCGACGCCTTGTAAGCATCAGAATTGCGACAGATTAGAAACGTCGGAAGAGCGATAGTATAAAAACGTCGGACGAGCGACGTTCAAAATGTCGGACCACATTTCGTTGGAATTGTGACCGTTTACAAACGTCCGACCACATTTCGTCGGAATTGTGACAGTTTACAACCGTCGGAAGAGCGACGTCCAAAACGTCGGACCACATTGCGTCGGAATTGCGACAGTTTACAAACGTCGAAAGAGCGACGTTCAAAACGTCGGACCACATTTCGTCATAATTGTGACAGTTTACAAACGTCGGAAGAGCGACGTTCAAAACATCGGACCACATTTCGTCGGAAGTGCGACAATTTACAAAGGTCGGAAGTGCGACGGATTGGGAAACGTCAGAAGAGTGACGCTTGTTTGGAAGCGACAGAAAAAGTGTCGATAGTGCGACACTTTTTAATTGTGTTGGAACTGCGACGGTATGGAAAACCACGTTTTTCCCGCCCTCGAACCGTCGCTCTTGTGACGACTATGTGTCGAAATAGCGACAAATTGGACGCTCTGAATTTCGCCAAATTTTCTAGTGCATCTAGCTCAAAAAATGGAAAGAATGATGGAGGAGATGATGAAAAAGATGAGCATACTTGAGATATAACAAGCAGGTCAAAACCAAACATCTCCTCAAAACAGAAATCAAAACCAAAATCACAATTTTAGGAGAAACCGGCCTCAAAACAGACCAAGGGAGGATGATCAACAGATCACTCCTCCTTTTCATCAAAACTATGTAAGTGAGGTTGGAGAAATAATAGAACAAATAGAGGAAGATGACATAAACATGTTGGGAGTAGATAATGATGACTTTGAAGTTCATTACAATAGAAAACAAGGTCTATACACACCTTATGATGACAAAAGAGCAGAAGATGAATTTTATTACCAGGAAATGGAAAATGTCATCATAGAAAGCACAAAGGAATATGACCTTAGGAGTAAAAGAAATCAGGAAACTCCCAAGACTAAAACTTCTGAAAATTCTGCAAAAAAAACCCTGTAAATAAACCCAAAGTTACAAAACAGAGAGACAAAACAGTGGCTGGAAATTTTGATAAAGGTAATTAAGAGAAAAGCACTCAAAACAATGAAAAACAGAGTGCAGATATTAGCAGTGCTAGTACCTCAGCTAGTGCTCCTATTAAAACAATTTTAACCAATGTAAATAGAGAAAATCAACATCTTGATTTTGCTGAGAAAATGGTAGTTAATAAGGCTGAAACAAGCATTGCAAAAAGTTAGCTACCTTTTAGTTTGGAGTAGGAAATTGCCAAGATAAAAATCTCTGTTCCCCTTACCAAATTAGCCACCCAAAATGTGTATAGATCCAAAATTTTGAAGGCTTTTAACATAGAAGAGAAAAATGACACTGTCAATCTTAATGATGACCAACTAGAGCTCATATTTGGTCCCAAGATTGAAGGTAGATATCAAGAAGGACTTGTTACTCCCTTTTATGTTAGTTTATAGATTCATGAAAAAATCTTACATAACGCTATGCATGATTCAGGGGCCTCTCATAACTTAATGCCCAAAGTTGTAATGGAGATCCTAGGCCTTGAAATCAACAGACCATACAAAGACCTTTATTCCTTTGACTCAAGAAGAGTGAAATGTTTAGGCTTAATCAAAGACCTCTGTGTAAACTTAGCACAAATTCCAGCCAAGTGTTTAGTGATGGATATTGTAGTGGCTGATGTACCCCCAAAGTATGGTATGATGTTATCAAGATCTTCGGGAGATAAGTTACAAGGAACTATGCAGATGGATATGACATATGATACTATCCCTGTGTCTAATCAGACTAGAAGACTTTATAGGGAGTCTCATATGCAATACATGGTTACTAGCCAAGAGAGACCACAAAAATCTCCTCTTTATTTTGTACACACAGGCCTTGATTCATTTATCCTCTTCAATGATGAAACATTCAATGAGCAAGTTACCTTAACTAAATTAGTGGCAGATAGAGAGAAAGAGGAAGACAAGACAGAAGTGTCAAAATAGTTTGCTACATCAGAAAACTACGGCAAATAAAACACAGGTCTAGAGCTACAAATCAATCATCCATTGCTTTTCAATCTTGAGATTCAAGAGAGCAGTCCTCAACACAATGAAAAACATGAGGAATTAAAACAAATTCAACAAAGTGTTGATCTTCAGGAACAAACTAAAAGCACACAAGATAAAGAGGATAGTAACCAAGCTAGTGAACCCGAAACTAGTCCTCTTTGGAGTATGAACTTTGATGGGTCTTGCACTAAGAAAAATGCAGGTGCAGGCATCTTGATACATAACACAGAAAATAACCACACTAAAGGCCATTCCTACAGATTAATTTTTCAATGTTCAAATAACATAGCTGAGTATGAATCCCTCCTCTTAGGTCTACACTTGTTGAAGAAATTAGGAGCCAAAAGGATAAAATTTCATGGGGATTCGGAGTTAATTGTTAGGCAAGTGAATGGGGAGTATAGTGCCAAACACCCCAGACTTAGAGCCTATAGGAACGATGTCGTGTATTTATTGAAAACTTTTGAGGAATCCCAACTTATCTTTGTCCTAAGAGAACAAAATATCCTTGCCCACAGTTTAGCTTTTGCTGCTAGAACATGTTTAACACCATTTGAAACAAAACATTGCACCACCAAAATTAAATTCAGACCAGTTGTCCCAGACAATGAGAAATATTGGAAAGTGTTTGATGGAGACAAACAAATAGAAGACTTCTTATAGTCCAGAAATGAATTTGAGCTTCCTAGTTCAGATTCAGCCTATGAAACAGACTGTTCTAATGAAGAAAATCTACTTGATGAAGAAGAAAACTCTCCAAATATTTCTGATATAAATATGTTAGCTAATAAATTTGAACACAACACATAAATTAGTGCAGAGCTAGGAAAAAAAGACTTAGAAACTCTGAAATCTAACAATCAAATTTTGCCAAAAGGTTTGGTCCCTTTAGAGGAGTTGTTTTATTTCAATGATGTGGCCAAGAAACCAAAGCTGGAGCCTGTTGAAACTGAGGTAAAAGAGTGTAACATAGGTAGTGAATTAAAACCAAAGATGATTATACTGTCTAAAACTTTACCAACTCACATCAAACTGAAATACATAGGGTTGTTTAAATAATTTTCTGATGTTTTTACGTGGAGTTATGAGGATTCAAAATCCTATGATACTGAAATAATTCAACACAAGATACCTCTCAAGGAAAACCATAAGCCATTTAAACAAAAACTGTGTAGAGTAAACCCTATTCAGTTACCTTTGGTTGAGAAGGAAATCAAGAAAATGTATGAAGCTGGTATTATTGTTCCTATTAGATATTCAGAATGGGTGTCTAATTTAGTGTCAGTTAGGATGACAACAGGAGAGATCAAGCTTTGTATTGACTTTAGGAACTTAAACAAAGCCTCGTTAAAAGACAACTACCCTTTACCCAAGATGGATCATATTTTATAAAGGGTAGTTGGTTCTAAAATAATTTCTTTGCTAGATGGCTTCTTAGGATACAATCAGATTTTAGTACATCCTGATGATTAATTAAAGACAACTTTTACTACACCTTGGGGCACTTTCATGTATGTGAAAATTCCCTTTGGTTTAATGAATGCTGGTGCTACATTTCAGAGAGCCATGTATATTTCATTCTCGGAAGAATTAGGCTACTTCATCATTATTTACCTTGATGATATCATTGTTTTTTCAAAAACAGATGAAGAACACCTAGAACACTTGAGAATAGTCTTTGAGAAATGCACAAAATTTGGTTTGTATTTAAATCCTAAGAAAACAATTTTTGGTCTCCAAGAAGGTAAAATTCTTGGACACATCATATCAGAAGAGGGGATAAAGATAGACCCAAAAAGGATTAAGGCTATATTGCAAATCACTCATCCTAGAAACATCAAGAAACTTCAATCTTTCATTGGAAAGATTAATTTCTTGAGGAGGTTCATACCGAACTTAGCTGAACTCCTTAGAAACATAACAAACATGTTGAAGAAGGAGCAAGGAGTTAAATGGACCTTGGAAGCAAAGAAGTCTTTTGAGCTGGTAAAGCAAGCATTAACCAAAACACCAGTTCTAATAAGTTCTATTTTTTCAAAAGATTTTTTCATTTTTTCATTCACATCAGAACATACAGTGGCCGCTGTCCTATTGCAGAAAAATTCAAAGGGACAAGAGCAACCAATTGTATTCTTTAGCAAGGCATTGAAAGATGCTCCTCTGAAGTACAACATAATGGAAAAAAAAAGCCTTTTCTTTAGTCAAAGCTTTAAAAGACTTTAGAGTTTACATTTTGCACTCCCACATAATTTCATTTGTCCCAAATTCAGTTGTGAAAGACATTCTAACACAAGACCCAAATGGCAAGAGAGGTAAGTGGATAGTTGTGATACTTGAATATTATTTAGAAATCAAGCCCACTAAACTCATTAAAGGCCAAGGACTAGAAATATTAATGGCTGAGTCTAATTTGAAGCTCTTGATATAAACATGCTAAATGCATTAGATGAACAAGAAGAATTGTCAACTCCCATTGTTGAAGATCATTTTATGAATTCCTCCTGGTATGCTAATATTCTGTATGTTTTGCTCAATTTGAATACACCTCCTAGTTTTTCTAAGACAAAGGAAAGGTTTTTAAAGTTAAAAGTTGTAAACTACTGCATTTTAGATAAATCTCTTTATTGGAAAAATGCTAGTGGGTTGTTGCTTAAATGTTTGGCTAAGTATGATGCAGAGAAAATCAAGCATGAGTTCCACGAAGGAGAATGTGGAGGCCACCTCTATTGGAAGACAAATACCAACAAAATCCTTAGAGCTGGTTACTATTGGTCCACCCTCTTTCCTGATGTCCATAAAATGATTATTGCTTGTCATATATGTGAACTCTTTGAAGGCAAAAGAAAATTTCTTCCTTTACCCTTGCATCCAATCACTGTTGAAGCTCCTTTTCAATAGTGGGGTCTAGACTTCATAGGAGAAATCCATCCACCCTCATCTTCCCAACATAGGTGGATTCTCACTGCAACAAACTACTTTACCAAATGGATGAAAGCCACCCCTTGTAGACAAGCCAATGATTTTGTCATCATAAAATTTATTGAAAATCATATCCTATCTAGATTTGGCTGCCCTAGAAATATTATCACTGACAATGCTGCTGCATTTGGATCCAAAAAGATGGTTGAATTCTGTCACAAATATCAGATTATATTGGGCAATTCTAATGCTTATTACCCTTAAGGTAATGGGCTACCAGAATCCTCAAACAAAATTTTGGTGAACATAATCAAGAAGTTGTTGGAGGACAATAAGAAATCTTGGCACACAAATCTGGTACATGCATTTTGGGCTGACAGATTAACACTCAAAAAATCAATTGGAATGTCACCCTACCAGCTTGTTTATGGGATAGATGTATTTTTTCCAACCAGCCTTGGAGTGCCAGTTATGAAGCTGATCCAAGAAGTACAGTCTGAAGACAATGAAATGATCAGAAGGGTTAATAAGACTATACATCTTCAACAAACCAGAGAGGAGGTATACAATAGAGCATTACAAAAGCAAGATAGCATCAAGAAGCTTTTTGATAGAAGGACAAAAGCCAACAATTTCAACATTGATGACAAAGTGTTAAAGTGGGATTCAAGGAGAGAAGATAAGGGAAAGCATGGGAAATATGATAACTTATAGCTTGGCCCTTATCTCATTCATTCTACTGCTAGTGAAAATGCTTATTTCTTGCAGGAATTGAATGGAGCTGAACTGTTTGGGGGTCCTGTCAATGGAAGGATGCTCAAACATTATTTCTCTTGACCATATCATGTTTGGAAGCCTTTTTATTTTTTCTCATTGTGAATATCATACTCATCATTGCATTCAAAGTTATAAAAATAAAAAATACAAAAAAAATAGAAAGAGAAAAGAGGGCAGATTGTAAAAACAAGAAAGGTATAACCCCGTACCAAAAAAGAGAAACAAAATCTGAAAGTGTGCAAGATCAAATGCCACTCCTAAGAAACACACTCCTAGTTAGTCATACAACTTAATCATGACTAATTAGTTTTAAATTTACTGCTGATAGGTTAGTGAAATAGATCTATCAAACAACTTAATCTTGGCTTATCAGTGATTAGCAAAGAAAAACAGCTCAAACAAGCTTAAAAACAGAGTTGAAGAAAATAGAAGGATTTTCTTAAAACTTTCAGATCTTAAGCCTTCACCATTTTGATTTAATTTTCTACAAATAATAATCTATGTGCAGCTTGATTTTATGCCATAGATCAACAACAAGTTAGACTGTTCAATCCTGACTTGTATGCTTTTAAATTTCTTGTTTTAGAAATTAGAGAATAAAAATCTGTTACATAGTTTAATCCTAACATATAGTAGTTAGGTAGAGAAGCTTATGAACTCAATTGCTTAATCTGAGTTCATGGAGAAATAAGAAGTAGGCCTAGATTAGTTTATGTTTTCAAAAGAATAAAATGTTTGTAAAAGAGTTTTCCAATCCAAATGCACTCTCAAAGAAGAAGAAAATGTTAGATCAGTAGGATTGGGTGGGTAGAAATCTTGTTTTGATAGAATTCCATTGCTTTTCATGGCTGCTAACATTGTCAGAGTAAAAGAAGATCATCACAGTAAAGAAATTTGCAGCCCAATGGATGAGGCATTGATCAGCTCCCAGAGAATACAAGTCTAAAGTTGACATCTTCAAGAAGGTGCCATCTCCATGTGGAGCCACTGTTAGCCACCTATAAAATTTGTCATATCAAATGGTGGCGAAATCATTCTTTAAGCCTTCAATAATTTTTTTTTATGCCAAATTATTAGTTCTTAAAGTCTTATGAAGATAACTTATCCTTGAGTTAATCTTCACTGTTGTTTCCCTTGTAATCTTGAAAAATCTGTTGTTTTCCTGAAGAAAAGGACTGCTAAAAACCCATTTTTTCCTTTGATTTTACCCCTCCTTTCACTCATAATTAACCTCCATTTTCATTCCCCTTTTTCCTCATGAAATTCCTCTATTTTCCCTCATTTCCTTTCCTTCCCTTCACAAATTCCATTTTATAAGGTTTAAAACTCCTTTTAAACCTTATCGGAACTCTCAAAATCCTTTGAAAACCTTCAAAAAATCATAAAACTGTCTTTTTTGCACTAAGGCCTTTAAGCCCCTTTAGCCTAAACCCCAGCTCCTTTTTATCCGAATAAAACCGGAGCCATAATCCATAGTTAAGCCCCTTTCACGCAATCGCAATTAGGGTTTTCTATTATTCTTGTTATCTTTTGCCTTTAAAAATTCCGATTGCGATTAAGCCCTTTGTATATAAAAACCCTTCTTGAAACTTAATTTTCCTTTGTATTCTATAAAAAACCCAATTTTCCTATGTTTTGTATAAACCCAATAGTTCAAATGTTTTAATGAAAATTAGCTGTTGATCTAAACTGATCAACGATCCATCCCTAATCACATCGCAATTTTTAAATTGCCCTTTGTTCTTTCTCCCCGCTGATGAGACCCAACGATCAAATCCTGACTGTTGATCCGCTATACCATGCCCAGATCGGATGGCCCCCATCGCTCCGTTCCAAAGCCCACATTTCTATCTTTTTCCTTTGCAACTTAATCTCTGCTTTCGATCTAGTTCTGAGATCAACAGTCCTTACTCAATCACATCGCGAAAATCCTTTGTGCCATTCCTCTTTCTTCCTCCGATTGCAAAACTTGCAATTCAATCTGGACCGTCGAATCCACAAGAACCGACGGTCCAAATTAATCGCCCTCCGCCATAGCCCTTCGACTTTAAAAACCCACAAATTCATTCTCGACCGTCGATCTCTCTAAATATCTAACGGTCTGCGCGTAATCGCATTGCAAATTTTCTTTGCGCCTTTCCTCTATCCTCCGCCGATTGGCGACCCTGCGATCACATCTGGGCCATTCATTTCATTGATCCAATGGTCTAGATCAAACCTTGACTCCCTTTGTTATAACATAAACCCTGCTGTGTAAAGTTCTTTATTGAATATCTATCGTTGATCTCTGCAGATCAACGGTCCATAATCACCCGATCTCCACCCGACCCTTGCCTCATATTCTGTTTCATTAACCCCAATATTAAATTTGAGCCATTAATATTTTTTATCCTACGGTCCATATTCGACGCAGTAGGCCCAACTTCTTTGGGACCTACCTCCCCATCGATAAATCCTGACCGTCCATTCCCTAATCCAACGGCCCAGATTAGAACCGCCTTGACCCTACCCCCCTTCTTCTGCCTGCGCAACTCATCTTATCACACTCTCCTCTCCACCATCGGATCTCCTTGCCTTTGATCCAATGGCCAAGACCCCATATCGCGTAATTCTGAGACCGACAGTTAATTCCTAAAAATTACACGATATGGGCAGTTTCTAAAGGACACGTGTCAGCTAGAGACCCATATCGCATTTTTTTGGGAAATTTTGAAAACCGCCTCTTAGCCGTGCGACACTAGTGGTTTTATGGCTGAAAACACATTTCTCATTTCCATTACATTTTCTTATAATAAACCTCCATCGTTGATCTCTGAGATCTAACGGTCCCAGTTTAATCTCGCCATTTAGTTCATCGCCCTCCACCCATCCTCCAAAGAACTTCATTAATGAATCTCCATCATTGATCTCTGTTGGCTAATCTGATCCAACGGTCCAAAATCATTCGGAAACCCAAAATTTCAATTAACCCCTTTTTACTTCCGCCAAAGGTTTTCTTCTATTTCCTTTGTAATTTCCTCCATTTCGCTTTAATATTGACCCCTCTACATTATATATTCTTGATTGATCTCGACTGTTGATCATTGTGGATCAATGACCCAGACTTAATCTTCCCCACCATTTATCTACTGCCTCCCCATCTGACCACAGCAAGCAATCCTCATCGTTGATGACTTTCATCCAATGGTCACAATTTGACCTAAACCTCTGAACCAGTTTAAACCTTACCCCGCAGGATTTTTTATAATTTTGTTTGTTTGTGCAGGCTTTAGTGGTTTTTTCATTGTTTTAAAAGAAAATCAAAGGCCAGGGATGACGATCCCTCAAGCCATTATTCATAAGGAGGATCATTCTGCAGGTTTTCACATTGTGATTTACTAGTGCCTCATGAACACTAACGACATTATGAAACCCTCTGTAACACCTGTGTAGTAACAAAACACAACAGAAATTAATCAAACAAAGAGTATCAGTGTTAAAGGATAAAATCGCAGTAGAGATGAAAAATTGAATATTTTTAACGCAGTTTTGAGGAATTACGGCCTAAAATTGACTATCTAAAGCCTAATCCACTCAATTGAACACAGTTTGAAGAACATAAGATACAAATTAGGCCTAATTAAGCCTAACATACATAATTAAAACAAATTAACAGTGCTTTAAGGAAGAACAATCAGATCTATCAGTACGAGAAGCCTCCACTGACACATCAGAGGCTAATTGAATCCTCTCCAGCTACCAGAAAGACACCTGTAGCCTCAAAGAAATCAAAGAAGGCCTAGTTATAGAAGATATTAGCATAAAGATAGCTGAACAGTTATTTCTAATCAAAGAGACTTATTACAATTGTTAGCAGAGTTATTACGAGGATAAGAAAAAGCCTTAAAATCAAATCTTTTAATCCACTAAGCCTCGAAAGCAGAAGAGAGTTATGAAACAGAGATATAGATCAAATGTATTCCTGCCTTATGCCTTGTATGGTTTTCAAGGTAGAGAATTGCATTAACTATAGAATTTATGATACTTGAACCCTAGAAACTATTCCACCTCCTCAGTTTCCTATAAAATCTTTTTAAGGAGCCCATTGTAAAGGGTTGGTTGCTATATTTTGATATAATACTTGTGCTCGAAACTTTCTACATGTAAATAGTGTTCATAGGTTTTGAAACTCTGTTTGTGATCAAATAAGTTAGGCTGAGAAGAAAAGATGATTTTTATACTGAAACATTGGACTTGAAGTATGTAACTGGATTGACATCAATATACAAGCTGATTCTTGGGATCCTGGTCTATATCATTGGTGAAGTACTTCTTATCGTGTTATTGTTTTCCTTTCATGTATGCCATTTTGTTCACTTATTCTCTGATAAAGAACAACAAATATAGAGCTAGGATTTACTGTCAAAAGTACCCTTCTCTCACTGATAAGCTTTATCTTTATGTTTCCCTCCTATTGTGTGTTTAAGAATGACTTAAGTTAAGTGTAAACATTATCAAGGAATGTTGGTTTTCCCTTGTCTTGATGTGCAAAACTTGAAAAGAAGTTCTTGAATGATATTTTCATTATATGCTAAGTAGAGTTAGACTAGAAAATTTTATGGTTTTCCCTGTCTTCTAGTTCTTTCTTCGAAGGTTGTTTTGAAATTTTCCCTAAGAGTATGCTAAAAGCTGGTTTAGATTTAAAATTATCTTGCTTGATCTTAGGCTGCACTTTGTTTTCTTATATGTTTTCATCCCTTCTGAAAGTAGTCATGTGGATTGTTGGATTGTCTGTCTGATAAGTTAGCTTTAATACAAGCTTGTCCAAAGAATTTTATGTTTAGCACTGTCCTTTGGTTGGTTTCAAATAGTTGCTTAAAAGGATTTTCTTGTTTGGAAAGTTGATAAATCCTTGTTGAAATTATTGAATTTTTCCACCTTTTCAACACTCTTAATGTTCCATTCCATCATTTAATCTAAAAGATATTTTGATATAGATGACTTTCCCCTTGGACCACTCTTGAAATTGTTGCACAATTAAACCCTTTTATGACTCCATAGCCCAATGGACTAAAACCAGTTTCATATATATCCTATTAGCCAAATGTTGTTCTGATTGTTTACATCTTCACCCCTTTGAAAATATTTCATTTTAGGACTTTCCACTCAACTAAAAATCATGCTCAACCATCCAAAACAAACAAAAACCCTTGTTCTTAATAACTAGCCTAATATCACACCCAAAAGCCTTAAATATAAATCAATATTTACACTTATAGAGAGATCCCTCTCTGGATTTAGGAGGGATAGATCCTAGAATCCCAAAGTGGTTCAAATGTCCTGCCTGCAGCTTTAGTCTTGCCAATCTGTTGAAATTACAGGGAGATAACACAGTCTATGATAGAATATTGCTGAAAAATGATGTCAATACATGAATATGACAATACATGGCTCAAATAAAATAGGGGAGCAAAGCTCTAACCCTTAGAAGAAACAATTCATCAATCCTCCAAGGGATTGGCTGAAATATACAAAATGTCAAAAATGCTGGAGTTGCTAGGCAGCTACTGCAACTCAAATCTGTAACTCAATACAAAAGGCTAAAGATGATGAACAATCTGAAGTAAACCTTCTCCAATGGATCTCCAAAGTGGAAGGCTGATCCTTACACTTGATATCTCACCCTCCAGTCAATCTGCAAACCCTCACTACAGATACTCCATGAAAATAATGCGGTCACTAATAGGGACTGTGCAGTGAGTGGAATAGAACACTATGGCCGAGTGAAAATATCTACAAATCATATCTCAAGCTTCCAATATGATCTCCCAAAGAAATGAAATACTCTTTCTCTGTAAAACAAAGATGGAAGAGGTGTTGTGGAGTCTCCACTGCAACACCCTACAACACAGTATTATGCTACTGCAACAATCACATTGTCCTGGAGGAGGCTGCTTTGGCCTTGAGTGAAGAAATGTGAATAATGAAGAACCAACCTTCAAGAGGCCTCTCAAGGAGGTGAGGAAATCCTAAACAATAATTTCCTGGCAATTCTTGCTAAACAACAAAGAATGCAAAATGTCTGAATAAACATGAAATCATAATCATATGCATGAATAACAATGGCTTTCCTCCTTTCCATATATAGAAATTGAAGGCTCTCTGTCCATGGGCCCCATCCATTAGGGTTTCCTCCATAAAGGAATATTCCCTCCTCTATCTCTGCGTTGTCCCTTGTAGTGCTTTCCACCTCATACCCTGTGCTGGTTGACTTGGTTAAACCTCTTTGTAAATGTCTCTTTTCACACATGGAAGTGTGAAATCTAGTTCCATGGCTGATCCCTTTTCATACTAGAGGGATTTTATTTATGTTTTTATGGTCATTGGGCCTCCTTACCCAATTATTCATCTCCTAAGTGAAAATGGACAAAATTAATGTTCCAATTTATTGAAGGAAAAATTTGGAACATTACATTTGTACAAACCAAACCCCATTATTATATTATTTTGGTAAGTCTACAAAGACAAAAAAATGATGCCCTTTGCCAATTCACCCTCATATTTCACCTTTTCTCCCATGGCATAAGTCCCCCATCTCCCTTGGTCGAAGTATTTCACCCCCATGCATGCACCATTATAACAATCATAGCCGGTTCACACCGGTCCTGGAAATCCTACCGTCTCTAAGGATTTTTCCTTCAGAAATGCCTATGACTACCACCAAGCTGCTCAAGTAGACTTCGACCTTGGGCCACTAAATCCGTATTGTGAAACCAGCTCCAAAAAGAGAAGAAAAGAGATATCAACGCCTTAGAAATAAGCCACTTCAAGGGCGCAACCTCCAATACATTACATGAATGAACAATTATTGGATGATTCAAATTACAAAACCTCCTTTCTATATACAGGATTCCATGGGGCCATAATGTAATCCTAGCCAACCAAACAATAATAATTTAAGGGCACAATAACAATAATATGGTGGTTACAAGGGTACAATAATAACAATAAGGGACTGTACTAGTAATATAGGGACCTAACATGCCCCTCTCCTTTAAAAAAGTGTTGTCCTCAATGCTTGAGTAGCTCTGGGAACTTAAGCATGTTCTCCTTCTCTGTGAATCTTGGTGGTAAGTTCTTCCACTTAAGTGAGATATTTCAAAATTGATCGATTCCATAATTTGTTGAGTTCTTGTTTTAATGGCCAGCCGGGTTCCAATATGATTTTTCCTTAGTCATCAAGTTGAAATATTGTTTGTGAACTGGAATATTTTCACCTATAACCTTCTTTGGTATGAAACACTGGAAAATTGGAGTGCATAGGTGACAGGAAGCTCCAATTTGTATGTCATAGTACCAATATTTTGCAACACCTTGTAAGGACCATAGTACTTTGGAAATAATTTATTATCCTTCTTAGCTCGCTTGAGGGACATTTGTTTGTATGGTTGTAGCCGTAAAAATACCTAGTCTCCTACATCAAAAGTTCTCTTGCTACGATGTTGATTTGCCTATTGTTTCATTCGATTTTGTGCCAAATTTGGGTTATCCTTTAAGAATTGGAGAACTTCTTGTTGATGTTCGATGTGATATTCCATTGCTTGAACCTTAGAATTTTCTCTTAAAGAAGATGTGATGGACGGTGGATGATATCCATAAAGTGCCATAAATGGGGGTCATTTTGTTCTGATATGGAAGGAAGTGTTATACCTTCAATCAGGAAGTAACCACTTGACCCATTGTGTTTGTTATCATATACACTTTTCTCAAAGATATCCTTCCAAACATTTATTTACTATCTCAGTTTGACCATCAGATTGAGGATGATAAGATGATCTATGAGCTAATTGAGTACCCAAACAAGAAAATAACTCCGTCCAAAAATTTCCAATAAAAATGGGATCTCTTTCGCTCACAATAACCGTTGGGTTTCCATGTATCTTTTGAATTGTGTCCATAAATGTAGTAGCAACTGTACTTGCTTTAAATGGATCAAATAATGCACAAAAGTGTGCATACTTGGTAAGTCTATCAACTACCACCATGATGACACTCTTTCCTTCGAAGTTAGGGAAACCTGTGATAAAATTCATTGAAATATCCTCCCAACATTGACTTGGAATGGATAAAGGTTGTAGAAGACCCTGGGTCTTAATTGTCTCAACTTTATTCTACTGGCAAACCAAACATTCTGCCACAAAATTTCGAATATCAGATTTAAGGCCATCCCAAAAAAAATATTTCTTCACCCTGTGGTAAGTTTAAAAAAATCCTGGGTGTCCGCCTAAAGGAGAAGTGTGCAATTCCAAAATAATCTTTTGTTTTAGTTGGGAATTCTTACAAAGATATAAGCGATCTTTGTACCATAAGGAATTATTTTTCCAACTAAATGTATCAGATGTAATAGGATCTTGCTGCAACTTTTGAATGAGTGTCCACACATCTTCATCCTTCTTCCATTCATCTCTTGCTTCGATTATCCAATCTGGTTGGATAATAGAAATTGCACAAAGCAATGCTTCCACCTCTTCATTCTTTCTTGAGAGTGCATCTGCAACAACATTTAGCTTCCCTTTTTTGTAAATTAATTAAAAGTCATAACCCAACATCTTTGTGACCCATTTTTGCTTCTCTTCTGAAGATAGTCTTTGTTCCAAAAAGTGTTTAAGACTATCATGATTAGTTGTTACCTTGAAGTGTCTTCCCATTAGGTAAGTTCTCCATTTATTTAGTGCATGGAGTATTGCTAACATTTCCTTCTCATAAATAGGTTTCTGTAAATACTTTCTTTTGATTGGACGACTTTCAAGAGCAATGGGTCTTCCTTCTTGCATTAAAAAAACACCAATTCCATTTCCCGAGGCATCACATTCCACAATAAAGGTTTTTGTGAAGTCTGGTGTAGCTAAGAATGGTGCTAGGCACATTGCCTCTTTAAGATTTTCAAATGCCTTAGTGGCTTCAGGAGTCTATGGAAATGCATCTTTCTTCAATAATGTTGTCAGAGGTGTTGCTATTCTCCCATAATTCTTAACAAACTTTCGACAATACCCTGTTAACTTGAGAAATCCTTGCAACTGCTTTATGGTTGTGGGGACTTTCAATTCCTTAATGGATTTAATTTTGTTAGGTTCTAACTTAACACCCTCGTGAGAGACAATATGACCCAGATATTCCACCTCTTCTACTCCAAAGAAACATTTGGATGTTTTTGCATATAATTGTTTCTCCTGCAATTGTTTGAGCACCCTGTCTGTTGGGTGCAGGAATTGCACTTAAGCAAAATACTCAACATTTAATTGTCAACCGGGGGGATTCGTAAACTTAGAGACGAATCACAGGCAATGCTAGAGATGGTATGAATTTTCCTAATTGAAATTCCTAATTTAAAGAAAAGCTTGCAAAATCGAAAGAGTAAAAGATAACTGAATCATCAAAGTAATCTAGTGCTGGAACAAGAAAGAATGCATTTGTAAATGAATCAAAATAAAAGGCAATCACTCCAACTGATCAATTTTTAATTACTAAGTATGTGTTATGTTTTTATTTAGCAAAGACACCTTAGCAGTCTTCAATGTATGGGCCCTTTCAAACCTGCTTATGTAAAGATATCCTTCTTACAAGAATCGATCCTACACTTGTGCAGTCTTCTTGCACTAGTGCAAGAACAACGATTTATGCAGAAGGTGTAAAGTAATGTCCATACTAAAAATGATTTTCTTCGTGCAAGAGCCCTGAAATTTCTCAAGTCCACAACACTCAAATCTGGTACCAAGAAACTAGTTCATGTACCTGATCAGAGCTTCTTACACTTTAACTTTTAATTCTTGAAATCAATGCTTAATTACTACAAGTGTTATAAAACTAGATTGCATATCAAAAAGATAAATGTCTGCAGAAATAAAGAAACAATCTGTTATAAAGTGTTTAATGAAAGGAAGAAAATTGCTGAAAGTAAATTAGAAAGGCTTGCTGAAGTGAATAGTGCACCAACGTGCACTGGTGTAGGTGACTTCTCTTGCTCAAACCAGGAAGAGAAAATAAAACAACATGCAAAAAGTAAATAGCACCCAACATGCACTGGTGCAGGAACGAACCAGGCAGAGAAAATGAACGAAACATGCAAAAAGTGTATAGCACACCAACGTGCACTGGGGCAGGTAACTCCTCTTGCTCGAACCAAGCAAGGAAAATAAATCAACCGTGCGGAAAGTAAATTTAACTACTTCACACAAAAGATCTGTTTTCACTCAAACATAAATTAAAATGTTGTAAATTAAATCACACTTAGCAATTTAAAACATAAATTACAAGAACATAAAAGAGAGTTGGGTAAGCGTGCTGGGTTGGCTGGGCCGTAGCAAACCAACACGCTTCCCTCTTATGTAAAAACACTACTCCGCACTTCGTTAATTAATCAACTGTTCAAACATAAAGGAATAAAATCGATGAAGCATAAGGCGGAGCTCTTCTTATTAAGTCCTCAAAGAAAATACATGTGTGATTACATATCCAGCCCAGATTTGGGTGACACCATCAAAACAAAGGTACATCAACGTTATTGTAGCGTCACTCCTCCACCGTCCATCCTCCTCTCTTCTCTACATGCATCATCCACTTTTATAATCCTTCGTAATGGTTAAACAAACTATTCCTTTACAAGGAATATGGGGATTGAATCCCAACAATTTCTAATTGCATCGTATAATTAGTACAACTGTTCCCCTATTAAAATAATTAAATATTAATATGAATTTTCCAATTCTGGATTTTTTTCTATAATTCTTGAAAATTTGTTAATTTTAACAAACTACTTTAAAGCCCCCCTTCGTATCTCCTGAACCATTGCGTATTTTGGAAAATGGCCTGCATGTTACTCAATTTCCTATACTAGGAATAAAACCCATGTCGCAGAATTTCTTTATTTGCCTTCATCTGCACGAAACCCGATGTGAAAGTTAGCAGTCTGGAAACTGTTGACTGTGTTTTCAGAATTCTCGAAATAACAGTCTCTTTTTTAGAAAAGTGCTTCAAATACTTGTTCGTAACTTTTGGAATAATTTGAATCTCAAGAAACGGTTTTGGTTATGGGTAACTGGTTATATTTTTGAAAAACCGATTTGCTCGGATTTCCATAATTCACCTCCATTTTCATAAAAACTGAGGTCAAACTTGTCCATTTAGAAATTATGTGGATTTTCAGCAGACAGTAATTTTCAATGCTGGTGCCGGAATGTGTTCTCGTACTAGTGCAGGAACGTGTGGTGCAGGAACTTCGCCTCTATCAGGATAGGCATATAACCAAATTTGTAAACCTGCAAACACACAATCTATTATTAAATATGTCTTTAATGTTTAAATCTCATTAAAACAAAGGAATAGCAAATAATTACTTATTATCTTCGAGAATTGACAAAACTATGACAATGACTTATTCAATCTAAACAAAAGCATGAGTGATTTTGAGTAAAAGATGAAATAAAAAAAGGCAAAATAGAGGCCCAACATCCCCCCATGCTGACCTTCTTGCATGTCCTCATGCAAGGAAATCAATTGTCAAGTTGTTGCTCCCTTGCAAAAATCAAGATTAAAAACATTTATGGGCATTTGTAATGATATTTCTTGCAATCCTATGTAATCACATTTCCTATGCTAGATAAAGCTTGTTTCAAGAACAAAGTGTTTTCTTGATTCTTTTATTATTTATACTAATTCCAAGAAATTTATCACACAAAAAATACCAAATTGCAAGGATGCTGCATGCTTGAGAAAAATAGACAACTTTTAAAATTTTCAAAAATAATATCTCGGAGGCATCCGTGATCAAAAGTTTCACTTTAACATCCTCATTATAAACATGAATGACATGATTTAAATGATATGGTGTTATAGTTAGACATAGTAATACCTTCCCATAATGATTATTTTATCATCATCCATGTATAGTTAAAGCTTCTCTTGTCTGGGCACAGTGAATTACCAGCACTAAGGGTCCCCACGTCCATAAAAAATCATTTCAAAAAGATAGAACTCCAAAGCATAACAACAGAAGGATTTTAAAGCCATTCTCGAAGATATTGGTAGTGAGTTCACGGAAAGCAAAATCAACCAAGTAAATTATAGTGTAGAGCCAACTTTAATACCACAAGTATGGCCCTGCTGCCAGCATACGTCCATAGCCTCGACAGGGATACCTTTTAACCTTACGAAATGATTTTGTCCCACTTATTAGATATAGATTCAAATTTATTTATGAGAATTTAATTTTTCTCTTTTTATAATTTAATTGAAGGACGTTGTCCTGGTTTGGTAACCAACTAACGACAATGCCATTCACGAGAACTAACAAGAATGAATGAGCGAGCTTGCGATGAGACCTCTCGTCTTCTAGTTTTCCAACTGAAAGCCATTACCCTGGCTTGGTGGCCAATGCGGTAATGTAATCTTCCTTAGGACCCATGATCATAGTAGTTTGGCTCGCAATGAGACCTCCTATCCTTCAATTAATTCGTTTATGTTTAAAAAAAAAAAAACCGATTATGATTAACCCCAGATGGATTAATTAATAGGCGAGGAAGAAAATATACTCCTTAAGAGTGCAGGATGGCATGAAAAGCTTATTCTTTACTGGTTGGTAATGCTACTCTAAGAACTTATAAAAAACCATCTTAGATAATGACAAAAAAGATTCCTTGAGTTTATCATGCTAAGGTTCTTTATGAAAGCTTATTAGATTTTTGTAGGTGTGGTCCACCATAGGAGGTTTTTTCATTGGTCCCTTCGAAGAGGAATTTGAAAATATTTTTTGGATGATATTTTTTTAGAATACGAGAAAATTATTACATGTAACTTATAACAATACATATAAATCAAAGTAACTTTTAAAAATATGAAGCGTTAAGTGTAAGAACTTTTGACAAGTTTTACCATGAGAATGCGTAAAAATAAAATAAAAAATTCAAAAGCTATGCTTTAATAAAATCACAAGTTCAAGAGTTTTGTTATTCATCTTTATTCATTACCCTACCCTATTTTTAAAAAGAGAAATATCACCCTTAAGTGTAGGAATACTTCCAATGAAGCCATGTGCAGATCAGGTGAAAATATATATTCATGCTCAAATTTATCATACAAACTTGAAAGTGTACATGAGCATGAAAAACCAACCAATGTACTTGATATGACAACAAGATTTTTACAAGAAAATAATACTCCCTCGCTTGAGTCATTGTTCGGAACCAATGTTCGATATGATCATGGTATTCTTGGTCCATTTCTTGATTTGGCCCATGATGCTCATCCTTTTCTTCCATGTCATGTTGATTGTTCTCCGTAGGGTGAGTAGTCTCTTGATTACATTCTAGATCTACTGATAGACATGTCAAGAACTCCTCGATCTCAGGTTCCAGTGGATGTTCTTCATTGATTATAGTGCATGATTCATTTGTCTCCTTAGATGACTAGTCAAGGAAATCAAAAGAGACTTCCAAATACTCTTGTGGTGGTGGAGAAATGGACAAGCTATTGAATATTGTCAAAAAGTTTTCTTCTTGAGAGGTAGAGGTCCAGATCCCAGCAGCTGCTAGGGCTTGTGAGAGGTCCTTCATATTTATCATCTTCAATTCCATCTGGTTTATTGATAGTCCCTGTCTCCACACACATATTAGTAACAAAGGTTCTTACAACACCTAAAAAATGATATAACGTTAAAGATTAGGATCTGAAGATAATTGATTTTAAAATTTATTGGCTAAAATAAAGCTCACGACACTTGCATAAATAATAAAAAGGTAAAGGCAGACTTACCCTTATTGCATCAACAGAAAATTCTTACCAAATCAAATCACCTCCCCGGCAACGACGCCAAAATGTTGGGTGCAAGAATTTCACTTAAGCAAACTACTCAACATTTAATTGTCAATCCAGGGGATTCGTAAACTTAGAGACGAAGCACAAGCAATGTAGGTTTTAACCCTGAAAAGAAATTATCTACACACGAATCTTATAACAGAAAATAAACAATAGCGAGAGCATAAAACATAAAACAGATAAACACAGAGATTTTCCCCTGGATCCCAAATCGGGACGACCAGCTTGATTTTTCATTATATTCCTTTTAGTGTTACAACACATATATATACATGCCGAAGCATATATAAACCCCAATCCATTAACCCTGGATTAGAACATAACCGTAGTTCCCTTGACCGGATCTACAAAATACCAGGGGTCGAAAACCATCGTACCCCAAAAACCATGTGCAAACTCATGCACAAAACATGGGTGGGTCTGCCTATGAGTGGGACCGCACACCAAAAAAAAATTCGCCGGGGTGCTTGTGCCCCCCCTGTGACCCCCCTGCTGCGCCTGGCGCAATGTACAGCGCGTGGGGCTATTCATGGAAAGAATATAACACATACCCAACATTCTCCCACTTGTTGTTTTCTTTCCATAGGGGGCCACAGGAGAGCTTAGTCATTGGGCCAATTCTTCAACACCCATTGTTTCTCTACACCAAGAGAACTTCTGAGTGCTCACAGACTTCGTCAATGTATCTGCAACATTCTTCAAAGTGTCCACCTTTACCAGCAACACCCTTTTAGCTTCAACCATATCTCTAACAAAGTGATATTGAACATCAATGTGCTTTGTATTTGAATGATAAGCAGGGTTCTTAGCCAAGAAAATTGCACTTTGGCTATCACACTCTATCATTATAGCTTGCTGTACCAACCCCATACTTGAACACAATCTCTGCAACCAAACTTCTTCCTTGCTTACATGAGTGGCTGCTATGTATTCTACCTCTGTAGTTGAAAGTGCCACTACAGGCTGTCTTTTACTCATCCAACTAACTACACCTCCAAATAGGCTAAACACATACCCACTTGTAGATATTATTTGGGCCAGATCTCCAGCCCAGTCTGCATCAACAAAACCATGAATGTCCAACATTCTTTCCAATCCTGGTCTTCCCTGGTAGCACAAGCCATAATCACTAGTGCCACGTAAATATCTGAAAACCCACTTCACTACTCTCCAATGCTCCTTCCCTGGGTTTGACATAAACCTGCTCAATACTCCCACTACATGTGCAATGTCTGGTCTAGTACAGACCAATGCATACATCAGGCTACCCACTGCACTTGCATATGGAACACGGGACATATCCTCCTCTTCTTCTTGTGTCTTGTGACATTGTTCAACAGACAGCTTTACACCTACAGGAATAGGAACTTTCGCTGGTTTACTATCCTGCATATTGAACCTCTGCAATATAGTCTCGACATACTTCCTCTAGTTTAACTAGAGCTTCCTCTTTGCCCGATCTCTCTTAATTTCCATGCCCAAAATATAGTTTGCAGCACCAAGATCCTTCATGTCGAATTTGGAGAACAATTGGGTCTTCAAATCTTGAATAATTTCTTTGTCATTTCCAATCAACAACATATCATCCACATACAAGACCAAATAAATAACACGGTCACCAATTAATTTAAAATAAACACAGTGATCCTCCTTGCTTCTGGTGAAGCCAATTCCCTGTATATAGGTATCACATTTCTGATACCACATCCTTGGTGATTGTCTTAACCCATACAGAGACTTCTTCAATCTACACACCAGTTCTTTCTTACCCTTTACCATAAAGCCTTTAGGTTGCTTCATGTAGAAATCCTCTTCTAGATCCCCATGAAGAAATTTTGTCTTCACATCCATCTGTTCTATCTCAAAATCAAATGCAGCAGCAACAGATAAAAGTAATCTAATAGAAGTAAATTTGGCAACAGGAGAAAAAATATCACCAAAATCAATTCCCGACACCTGGGAATAACCTTTATCTACCAACTTAGCTTTGTATTTCTCCACCTTGCCTTCTACATTCATTTTCTTCTTAAACACCCATTTTCTCCCGATGGGCTTCCTTCCATCCAGCAACTCCACCAAATCCCATGCCTAATTTTTATGCAAGGATGCCATTTCATCAACCATGGCCTCCTTCCAGAGTTTTCCATCCTCTGAATCTACTGCCTCCTTGACAGTTCTGGGATCATCATCAGTTATAGTTAAGGCAAAACTTGAACAGAAAGCAGATGGACTATACCTTTCTGGTTGCCTTCTTTCCCGAACTGATCTTCTCAAAGCTGGAGTTTGTGGCTCTTCATCTTCTGAGTCTTCTTCTGTTGTAGAGTCTGATTCATCCTCCTTTAGATCAAACTCTATCTTCTCAGGTTCCTTTGGTAGGACTTCATGTGTAACAACATCTTTCACCTCTCTAAACACCACATCTCGGCTGTACACAACCTTCCTTGTTTCTGGGTTCCAAAGCTTGTAACCCTTTAAACCATCCCTATACCCAATAAAGATGCACCTTTCAGATTTATTATCCAACTTGGTCCTTTTCTCCTTTGGAACATGTACATATGCATCACATCCAAATACCCTTAGATGTGAAAGAGAGGGTTTATTACCAGTCCATACCTCATGTGGGGTCTTATCCTCCAACGCCGATGAAGGTGATCTGTTAACTAAGTAACATGCAGTCTCCACTGCCTCTGCCCAGAATTCTTGTCCTAACCCGGTACCACTGAGCATGCTTCTTGCCTTTTCCATCAGTGTTCTATTCATTCTTTCTACAACTCCATTTTGCTGAGGTGTGTATGGAGTAGTCTTCTGTCGTGCTATACCACACTTCTTACGGAACTCTTCAAATTCCTTCTTGCAGAACTCCCCACCATTATCTGTCCTCAACGCCTTTATCTTCTTCTCTGTCTGGTTTTCCACCAGAGCCTTAAATTCTTTAAATTTGTCAAAGACTTCAGATTTCTTCCTCAAGAAATATATCCATGTATTCCTTGAGAAGTCATCTATGAATGAAACATAGTACATAGAATTTCCCAGTGATGGAACTAACACAGGCCCAAACACATCACTGTGCACAAGTTCTAATATCTTGTTTGCCCTCTTAGCACCAGAAGGAAAACTCACCCGATTCTGCTTCCCATATACACAATGTTCACAGAAATCGAAATCCAGAGAGCAATTAGACATACCTTCTACAATACCATTTCTATGCAGTATCCGAAGGCCCTTCTCTCCAATATGTCCAAGCCTTTGATGCCATAACATGGTCTTTTCTCCAGAGACAGTTAGGCTTTCCACTCCACTTTCAGGAACCAAAAAACTGTTACACCCATCAATAACAGTGCCACCTTGTAGCTTGTACAGAGTTCCAGTCCGAACTCCCCGCATTAATACCAGTGCTCCCCGAACCATCTTGCAGGCATCTTTCTCGAACACTGTTTTTACACCTGCATCATCCATCTTGCTTACATAAATCAGATTTCTGGCCAATGCAGGAATATGCAGAACACCAGGAAGTGTTCTAATCCTTCCACCTTGTAGCTTCAGCTTGACCTTTCCACGTCTAATGATTATGGCCTTCCTATCATCCCCTAGGAAGACATCACCACCATCATATTTCTCATACTCGTAGAACCACTCCCTATGGGGAGTGAAGTGAAAATATGCACCCGAGTCAATCAACCATGACTCATGATCTACATGTGTATTTGAAGAAGAAGCCAAATACACATACCCACCTTCATCTGAGGTAGTTTTTGCCTCTGCAGAAGGAGCATCATCAGATCCATTTCCTTTCTCAGGAGCTTTAGATCTACATTCCCTTTTGTAATGTCCTTCCTTTCCACATTTCCAACACACCTTTACAAACTTTCTAGGAGATTTAGATCTCCCTCTAGATTTAGATCTCCCACTCGAAACCTTATTCTTTTTTCTATTTTGGGACCTTCCTCGTACAGATAAGGCATCTCCATTTTGACCCTCCATATTTCTCCATCTCATTTCCTCTGATAGCAAGGCTGAGACAATGTCATCGAAATTCAAGGTAGTTGTATTGCTATCTATTGCAATAACTAGACTATCCCACGAGTCTGGTAGAGAACACAACAAACTGATGCACTTATCTTCATCTAAGATTTTAGTATCAACAGATGATAGCTGACTTACCACAGTATTGAAGGCATTCAGATGCTCTGTCACCGAGTCTCCATCCATCATCCTCAGGTTATACATCTTTTTTCGCAGGAACAACTTATTCACCAGAGACTTAGATTGGTACGAATTCCCAAGTTTTGCCCACAAATTATTCGTCGTAGCTTCCCTAGATACATTCAAAAATACTGAATCTGAGACACAAAACTGTATTGTGCTTTTAGCCTTCCGATCCAGTTTCTTCTAGTCTTCATCTGACATTTCCGTTGGTTTAGTACCTGGATCTACCACGATCCACTGATCTTTATCCACCAGCAGATCCTCCATCTTGAGCTTCCACAACTCAAAACTCTGACCATTAAATTTCTAGATCTCTATCTTTCCGCCGCTCGCCATATTCTTTCACCGCAAGAATCAATCCCGCAGATCTCCCACTGCACAGGGTCTACCACAGGCCCGAGCAAAAAACCCTCAACAACAAAGGCGTCCCCTTGAAGCCGAAACAGCTCTGATACCAAATGTAGGTTTTAACCCTGAACAGAAATTATCTACACACGAATCTTATAACAGAAAATAAACAATAGCGAGAGCATAAAACATAAAACGGATAAACACAGAGATTTTCCCCTGGATCCCAAATCGGGACGACCAGCTTGATTTTTCATTATATTCCTTTTAGTGTTACAACACATATATATACATGCCGAAGCATACATAAACCCCAATCCATTAACCCTGGATTAGAACATAACCATAGTTCCCTTTATCGGATCTACAAAATACCAGGGGTCGAAAACCATCGTAACCCAAAAACCATGTGCAAAATCATGCAAAAAACATGGGTGGGTCCGCCTATGAGTGGGACCGCACACCAAAAAAAAAATTTCTAGAGCGCTGCCCCGGACCCTGACAGGGGGGGCTGCCTCCCCCCCTGTGACCCCCTTGCTACGCCCGGCGCAACGTACAGCACGTGGGGCTATTCATGGAAAGAATATAACACATACCCAACAAGAAATGCCAGAGATGGTATGAATTTTCCTGATAGAAATTCCTACTTTAAAGAAAATCTTGAAAAATCGAAAGAGTAAAAGATAACTAAATCATCAAAGTAATCTAGTGCTGGAACAAGAAAGAATGCATTTGCAAAGGAATCAAAATAAAAGGCAATCACTCCAATTGATCAATTTTTAATTACTGAGTATTTTTTATGTTTTTCTTTAGCAAAGACACCTTAGCAGTCTTCAACAGATGGGCCCCTTCAAACCTACTTATGTAAAGATATCCTTCTTACAAGAATCGATCCTACACTTGTGCAGTCTTCTTGCACTAGTGCAGGAACAATCATTTATGCAGAAGGTGTAAAGTAATGTCTGTACTAAAAATGTTTTTTTTCGTGCAAAGGCCCTGAACTTTCTCAAGTCCATAGCACTCAGATATGGTACCAAGAAAATGGTTCTTGTACCTGATCAGAGCTTCTTACACTTTAAATTTTAATTCCTGAAATCAATGCTTAATTATTGCAAGTGTTATAAAACCAGATTGCATATCAAAAAGATAAATGTCTGCATAAATAAAGAAACAATATGTTATAAAGTGTTTAATGAAAGCAAGAAAATTGATGAAAGTAAATTAGAAATACTTCCTGAAGTGAATAGCACACCAGCGTGCACTGGTGCAGGTGACTTCTCCTGCTCGAACCAGGCAAAGAAAATAAACCAACGTGAAAAAAGTAAATAGCACACCAACATGCACTGGTGCAAGAACGAACCAGGAAGAGAAAATGAACCAAACGTGCAGAAAGTGAATAGCACACCAATGTGCAATGGGGCAGGTAACTCCTCCTGCTCGAACTAGGCAAGGAAAATAAATCAACCGTGTAGAAAGTAAATTTAACTAGTTCACGCAACAGATCTGCTTTCACTCAAACAGAAATTAAAATGTTGTAAATTAAATCACACTTAGCAGTTTAAAACATAAATTACAAGAACAAAAAAGAGAGTGGGGTAAGTGTGCTAGGTTGGCTAGGCCCTAGCCAACCAACACGCTTCCCTCTTATGTAAAAATGCTACTCAACACTTCGTTAATTAATCAACTGTTCAAAAATAAAGGAATTAAATCCATGAACCATAAGGCGGAGCTCTTCTTATTAAGTCCTCAAAGAAAATACATGTGTGATTACATATCTAGCCGAGATTTTGGCGACACCAACAAAACAAAGGTACATCAAAGTTGTTCTAATGTCACTCCTCCACCATCCGTCCTCCTCTCTTCTCTACGTGCATAATCCCCTTTTATAATCCTTCATAATGGTGAAACAAACTATTCCTTTGCAAGGAATATGAGGATTGAATCCCAACAATTTATAATTGCATCGTATAATCAGTACAACTGTTTCCATATTAAAAGAATTAAAGATTAATATGAATTTTCCAATTCTGGGTTTTTTTTCTATAATTCTAGAAAATTTGTTAATTTTAACAAACTGCCTTAAATCCCCCCTTTGTATCTCCTCAACCATTGCGTATTTTGGAAAACGGCCCATGTTTTACTCAATTTCCTATACTGGGAGAAAAACCCATGTCACAGAATTTCTTTATTTTCCTTCATCTTCATGAAACCCAAGGCAAAAGTTGGTAGTCTGGAAACTGTTGACTATGTTTTCAGAATTTTGGAAATAACAGTCTCTTTTTTTAAAAGTGCTTCAAAGACTTATTCGTAAATTTTGGAATAATTTTAATCTCAGGAAACGGTTTCGATTATAGGTAACTAGTTATATTTGTGAAAAACCCATTTTCTCAGATGTCCCTAATTCACTTCCATTTGCATAAAAACCAAGGTCAAAATTGGCCATTTAGAAATTATGCAGATTTTCAGCACACTTGGTAATTTTCAATGCTAGTGCAAGAATGTGTTCTCATACTAGTGCAGGAACATGTGGTGCAGGAACTTCGCCTCTATCAAGATAGGCATATAACCAACTTTGTAAACCTGCAAACACACAAACTATTATTAAATATGCCTTTAATGTTTAAATCTCATTAAAACAAAGGAATAGCAAATAATTACTTATTGTCTTCGAGAATGCACAAAACTATGACAATGACTTATTCAAGCTAAACAAAAGAATGAGTGATTTCGAGTAAAATATGATATAAAACAAGGCAAAACAGAGGCCCAACACTATCAAAATGTTGAACATGATCCTTCCAAGACCTGCTGTAGATTAGTATATCATCAAAAAATACTAGCACAAATTTTCCAAGGAAGGGTTTGAAAATGGAATTCATCAACCCTTGAAATGTAGAAGATGCATTAGTAAGGCCAAAAGGCATGACCAAAAATTCATAATGATCCTCATGAGTTCAAGATGCTATTTTCAGAATATCTTCAGTCTTCATTCTAATTTGATGATATCCTAAACAAAGATCCAATTTGGTAAAATAAATTGCTCCATGTAATTCATCCAATAATTCATCAATCACAGGAATGGGAAATTTATATTTAATGGTGAGCTTATTGAGCTCCCTATAATCCGGACACATGTGCCACGATCCATCCTTCTTGTGTCCCAATACTACAAGAGCAGAGAAAGAACTTTGACTAGGTTGAATTATACCTGCCTCTAACATTTCTAGAATCATACGTTCAATTTCGCTCTTTTGGACAATAAGGATATCTATAAGGCCTGATGTTTGGAGGAACACTTCCTGGAATCAAATGAATAGCATGACCATTATCACGAATAGGTGGGAGTCCTTTTGGAGTTTCAAAAACCTTGGAATGATTGTGCAAGACTTTTGGAGATCTGCAAAAAGAGATGATTTTGATGTTGGAACTTCTAGTGAGCATAATTGTGCAATTATGTCTCTTTGTTATTTATTTAGAAGCTTTGTCATGACATTAAATCTTATTATCTTTCCTGGCTTCTCTGCAATACCCCGTAATTTGACTTCCTTTCCTTCTAAAAAAAATTTCAAGAAAATTTCTTGAAAATTAAAAGCTACCGTCCCCAAAGATTGTAACCATTATACTCCTAGTACAACATCAGCACCTACCATAGGAATGGAAAGCATTGGACTATTGAATACATATTCCCCCATGGTTAGCTTGATATTATGGCATTTTCCAAAGCAATTTCTAGTTCCTCCATTTTCAACCATCACTTGACATTCTGGTGCTGAGTATAGGAAACAATTTAATTCCTTGGCTACCTTACAATGAATAAAATTATGGGTACTACCTGAATCAATCAACACTATTACCTTTTTCTTCTTGACATGTCCTTCTATATTGAGAGTTTGAGGAGTGGTAATTCCTACCAATGCATTACATGATATGGTCAGACTCATTTCTTCCTCTTCTTGGGTTGGTTCCTAGTGTATATCATCTTCTTGCTCATTTTCTTCTTCCTCTTCACAATCTATGTAAAATAATTTCTTCTCAGCACACTTATGACCTTTATTGTATTTTCTATCACAACTATAGCAAAGCCCTTTTGCTATTTTTTCTTCCAATTGTTGTGGTGTCAGCCTTGTAGGTTGTGGAAATCTAGGAGTAGCAACAGTTCCCTCTTTATAGAAGTGAGTGGTAGGCTTCCTTGTCACCATAATTTTACATTCAATTTTTCTTGCCAACTTGAATACCTTCTCCACTGAATCAAGTTCCAAAACTTGAACTTCATGTTGGATGTTATCCTTTAAAGTACGTATGAAGAGATAAATCTTGTGTACCTCTGGAATATCAGTTACCCTTATATTCAATTTTTGGAAGTCCTCAATGTGCTCCCCCATTAAACCCTTTTGTTTGAGATTTATCAATTGGCTAAAGAAGGTGTTGCTATTTGTATCCTCATAATGTGCTATCATTTCCTCTATAAAAATTGACCAAGTGACAATTTTTTTATGGGAGCAAAGCCATCGATACCATACAAATGTATTTTGTTCTAAATGTAAAATTGCAATGTGTACCTTTTGTGTGTTTTGCAGATTATGGAGATCAAAATATTGCTCCATCTGTAGTATCCATGTTACAAGATCCTTTCCATCAGACTTCCTCATATCAATTTTTGGAATATGGTGGTTCTTCCTGCCAACATTAGATTTTATGAAATCTTGATTAACATTTATTTTGTCCTCATCATGAGTTTCCTCTACTATTTTTTCACCATTAGGAAAAATTTATTGTATCAACTTTGTCAAACCTTCCATGTCTGCTTTTAGATCATTCTTCATGGTTTCCATTTTCTCATCGATCTTAGCTTCCATGTCATCCATCTTAGATTCCATGCCAGCTTCCATGCCATATATCTTAGATTCCATGTCATTCTTCAAAACATCCATCTTAGTTTCCACGCCTTTCTTCAAACCATCCATCTTAGTTTCCACGCATTTCTTCAAAACTTCCATGTCATTTTTTGTTGCTATTTGCGAGAGCGAAATTTGTTGCACTTGCTCTTGTAATTTTGATATGTCATGTTTCCATTCTTCATCTTCATGAGTCATAGTAGATATTTCTAAAGGCTTAATGGGTGTTGAATTATTTTTAGGGGCCATTTTAGAATCCAATACTGATATCTATTCTACAATATGGCCTTGGAATCAATTCAACTTGATTCTTCAAACAAGAGTTATGCAATTCGGAAAAAAATACACACCTTCTACTTGCTTTTGAGGATCTTAATATTGAAATTGAATTATCTCTATAATTACGGATCCTCAATATCTGAAATTCAACCTTGCAGTAGCCCTCTGAAGCTTCTTTCAAATGCCACAGGTTTGATCTGATTTGGATTCTTCAAGGCAAATTTATGTCCAATCTCCCACAATGACCCAATTTTGGACTGGTTTAGTAGAGCAAACTTGTATGAATTTCCATGTGTCACTGTTTCCTCCTTTGGCTCTAAAATTGATAGAACGAAAATTACAGTCCATGTACTTGCAGCCACTTTTTACAGCACTCCAATCCGATGCTCAGAGAGAGAGCTATGAGTATTTTCCCATGATAGCCTCTTTGAGATGAAATTCAGAAGCCTCAAAAATTCCTAACTTTCACATATCATACCTCCGAAAATATTGCGAACCAATATCTGAAATTTTGCGACAGTGTTCCTCAAGATTGAGGCTTCACACCCTAAAAAATTTAGCTTCTAAACCTTCATATAAAAAAAATTATTATGAAAATACCATGATGGCCTGTTTAGGTTAAATTCAGGAGCTTGCAAAATGACCTAACTTGCATAGATCATATCTCCGAAAATATTGCGAACCAAGCTTTGACAATGATGTTCCTCAGGATTTTGGCTTCGCACTCTAAAAGTTTCAGATTCTAAACCTTCATAGAAAAAAATTTATAGCGACAATTCCACCATGACCTATTTGGAGCAGTGAAACTCTAGAATCTCAAAGCTCTGATACCAAATGTTGTGAAACCAGCTCCAAAAAGAGAAGAAAAGAGATAACAATGCCTTATAAATAAGCCACTTCAAGGGGGAAACCTCCAATACATTACATGAATGAATAATTCTTGGATGATTCAAATTACAAAACCTCCTTTCTATATATAGGAGTCCATGGGGCCACAATGTAATCCTAGTCGACCTAACAATAATAATTTAAGGGCACAATAATAACAATATGGGGGTTACAAGGGTAAAATTATAATAATAAGGGACTATACTAGTAATTTAGGGACCTAACAATCCCCATCATCTGTTTTCAACCACCGCTCACCAACATGCCTATGTTAAACCCATCATATCCTGATCCCCGACCCCTTAGGTAAATGACTCATGGTTCGGTTAAGGCTTCCTTTTTGTCAACCTCAACACCTCTTTTCCAAAAAGGAAGCGGTACCTAGATGACCCCTCCCCATGCAAAGGGGTATCCTTGGGTGGCACTGTGGGAGATATCATTTTCCACAGATGTCATCGATCCTCTTGACATTCGACTATAGCAAAAGCTTTCATGTCATGATCACATCATACCTTACAACCATTGCACTTTGATCAAAATCTGTCAAAGACCCGTGCCTTCATAAGTGTCTCTGACAATAATGCTTACATGGGAAGGTACCAGCCAATACATATGCATACATGGCACAGTGATATGCCATACCAGGTTTACGCATATGGGTACCACATTCCACCTATTGTCAAAGAAAAAATGCCCCTAAGGGCGTTAGCAATCATCATCAACAACCACCAGTATCACTACCACAGTAGTGGCACAGACAACACATGTATCTGTCAATTTTGTTTAACTAGCCATAGCATCATGAGCATGGGACATGCCCGCCTCGTTGAAATTTTGTAAATTGCTGTATATTGTGTCTGCTTGCTGGGGGTCCCTTAGGCCATGGTTATCTCGGAAATGGTGCAAGGTGTTGTCAATTCCAAAAATACATGAAGGCCTCTCTCTCTCTCTCTCTCTCTCTCTCTCTCTCTCTCTCTCTCTTTGCATATGATACAGAAAAGAAACTATAATGTATTTCAGCTATACAATTCTTCCTAGACCTGACACATTAGGGGGCAACTGTTAACACTGGAAAATCGTACAACAGAAGACGACATCAATTAATGTCGAGCCCAAGGATTTACAGGATAGGAATACATTGTGGAATCAAGAAGTATTTAAAATCTCTAAGGTTTTGAGAAAATCAGATTTGAACTAGTCATAAATGCTCAAATGCGCGCTTTTTCCTTCGAGAAGAGTGCTTTATGCGCGCCTTTTTGCCCAGTAAGCGCACATTCCTGGAAATGAAAAAAATTCACTTTCCGGGACCACAAAAAGAAAATGACAGTTACTCCTTATGTGAAATCTGCCTAAGGACACCCACTAGTGCCTCCTTAGACATTATGTGAACACACAAAAGAATATTTGAGCACATAATGGAATAACACCTCTCTCTTGGGTCACCATCCATTATGTACCAAGCGAGGGAAGGAGGATTTGAATCTCATCTATATAAATCCACCAAGAGATGAACAAGTGGTGGTCACAAGGTTATGCTGGCCAAATTTTCCCAAGCAACACCAGCATCGTGTGTGACCCGGAGCTAGAGCTAAAGAGGACTCGATAGTTGGCCACCCAACATATTAGTCCACCACAGCAGAGAGAGAGAGTGAGACTACATCAGAGGTAGAGCTTGGAAGTCAACATCCTTGCATCGGGACCTAGAGCCATTGCCTAGGTGCCCTTTGGCAAGTGGGTAAAATTTCTTCTCCATTTCGAACATTTAATAAGAAGAGGCCATTGAGCCATCGTTTGCATTATTATTGTTTGGAACTCTCTATATAGCTTCTGTATATTTGTGTTTTTTAGTTTTAGTTTAACCAGAGCATACTTCAGCATACTATTTCCATTAAGTTTTATTATTTTGAGCTCCCCCACTTTCTGCCTGTTACAAATTGTTTAGAGAGTAGACCACACTCTCTAAGCTTGTACGATTTTGTACACCCGTGTGACTAATCCACAACAACAGTTGTTGTCACTAGCATTATCTTTCATAGCAACAGTATCAACAACACTATTCTATTATATTAACATACCTTTGGACACCATCCCACCAATTAAAATCATTAGTTGACATTAAATTTTCCTTTGAGTGGATTGCTAGAGTAGAGTTGGTAGCTGCTAGCCCTTTTATAGGTGAATTCATATTTTATCTACTAGGATATTCTTTCATTTAGTGAATTTTTACTTATTGGTATTTAAATTAAATAATAAATTATATGTGGTTGATAAAATTATACTCTGCTAGAAAAGGTAAGTTGTTTAATGAATTGTATACATCTTCAGAAAGTTAAATGGTCATAATAAGGAAGTCCTGATTGGTTGGGGATTACACATTTTCACCCCTACTATCATATGTATGCCCTCAATGAGAATAAGAACCCCCACCTTGCAAATTGAGTTAACATCACAAGTGAATGTATGATTGCTAATATTTTTCGTCGTACTTGTCCCCTTTTTTGGAATAGTCATAATCTTTGGAGGATTTTTTGATTCAATTTTTTTGATAGGGACATCATATCCATTTCGCTTCAAGATTTTCTTGAGATGCAAGCAAAGTTAATTGCAGGAGTTGGATTGATATGCAAGCAAGGTGATAAGAGCTTATGTTATGGTTGGGTGACGATTATACCACCTATATTTAGTTTTTTCTAGGGGTTATCTTATCATGATGAGGTGATTTTACATAACACATATTTTTTCCATTTGGTCTATTGTTATGTTTGGCAAGAGAAAAGTTACAATTTGATTATTCACTCTTCTTCAACTTCTAAGCTTTCTTGTTTTTCTCCTACTAGTTTTCTGAGTTTGTAGCAGCAGTTTGATAGCTTGAGAGGTTAACAAGATCTTGAGTAGTCACTATGACCTATGCCCCTGCCAACTACTTGGGGAAGATTTCTCTTATTTCCTGCTAGAAATATCCAGTGGCATCTCTGAGATGTTTTATTTTCGAGAATTCCATATTTTCTCTTTGCTTATGAAATTTGTTTTTAGGGCTTATAATTAGCAAGACATAATCTTGTATTACCTTTCTAATTTTCTTCTCTTCCCTTTTCTCCAGTAAATTGGACCTTCCTTAGAGGATTACATCTTTCTTCCTAGTGTTCCCAGTGGATTGGAAAATATTTGGAGAATCAAAGATACTTGTGACACTGGTTTTAATTAAGTCCACCTCCTGACATTGTTTTCTAGACCATTAGTCAAGTATATATTGTGATTTTGGGAGGTTCCTTTCCATCTTCTTTTTCTATTAAGATCAGAAAATTTTTCCTTTCTACATATGTGGGAAATTACAACAAACAATTGACCTTACAAGATTTATGTAGATCTTGTTTCACCAAATTGATCTCCTCCTTCTAGCCTATCTCGGTAATTGGAGGTGTTAAACACTATATATATGCCCTAGCCCCAAACATAGATGATATTAGGCTAGTGAGATATCTGTATTGCCCCCTTCTATTGGTATGCAACTAAATTCACAAGGCCACAAAAATGTATCTGCTTTTAGTGCAGAGTTGTGCCCATATCAAGCAACCAAATGTCCATCACTATATTTTTCTCTCTGGCCTCAAAAGTTAGGAGGGGTTTAGCTGATCACCACCACATTTATCCTCCCATGATGCCCTAGCTAAATCTTCAACATCAGGCATTATATACAGGACATTATTGTTGGTCGTTGCATTGATACCTTGGTGATAGAGATGAGGATGGCTCTACTCCCTCCTCTACATCTTATCTCTATATCTGGTATGGAGTATTGATTTCTACAATTTAAATTTTTCCTTCTAGATTCACCTTTTCTTTCAGTATCACTTGTACCTCTTTATCTTTTAGCTTTTAAGAATCGAGAGTATTTTGGGCACTTCCACAATATTTATATGTCTCATTTTATTTTCTAGTCACATTGGCTTAATGTTTACTGTATCTTATCTCCCCCCTACAAATGTTTTTAACAAAAGAATTATGGTTCAAGTTTGATATGATGCTGATTGTGTTCTTAGTCACTGCATTTTTTTTTTTTTGGGAGAGGGGTGGGGGGGTGGATTAAAAGAATGAAATTCATTGAATCTCACGCACTAGTGAATTTAACGGAAAATTAAATCAGCCAAGTAGGTTTTTATATAAAATTTGTGAAAAAATCATCAAGATTAATTTTTATTTGTTTTAAAAAATATATAATAATATATGTATATATTCATGTGTGTGTGTGCATTTATGTATGTATCTATGAGCATGTTTTTGAACAATATATTATGGTTAACATGTTTTATTCTTGAGACATTTTTGGATCAAAGTTGAAGTTATAAAAAAAAATTGTGTCTTTTGTTTGAATATATGGAGTTTATCAAAATCTGCTTAATTCATTTTCCAAATGTAATGTGAAATGCTATCATATTTTTTGTTCCTATTGCCTTGTCTAACACTTCCTTGGCCCTCACACAACTTGAGAAGTCTGATATCTGAAGGTTGAATAGTCTCTTTTAAAATGAACAACACATGTTTGCAAATGATTCTTCCTCCTTTCTTCCTTGAGAGGCCTTCCTTAAATAGATTCATGGAGGAGGCTAGAGGATGGTTTTAGATCTCTTGAACTTAAGGAACTTGAGTCTAATAAGTTCAAAATATCCTAGTGCAAGAGAACTGATTCATTTAGTGTTGATTTCCTCAACTCATTCAATGTTGTTCTATGCAATGGGTCCTTAGTGAGATTCAAGGGTGGAAAATAGAGTTGTAACAACACCCACTAATGTGTGAGGTAATAAGAGGAACCAATGGTCAAAACACATTCTAATAAAAATAAGTTATGAGGAATTCCAAGGAAAGAGCTAAATATCAAGGAACTAGTGAGCACTTGCAATTGATTTTCAACAAATAGATAGGCATACCGATGCTTAGAAGAGAAAAAAAGCATGGTTGCCAACATAATACATTGTGAATCCATGTAATAATATGCAAGAATATGGCCATGAAAAAATTACACAGCAGTTCCATGTCATGAAAATAATCATAGCCATGAGCAAATGCAATGTGGATATGTCATAATATACATCAAGAAGGCAACTAATACCAATGGGAAGATGTAGTAATCGTAAGATAGTGATATAATCCATCACAACTTAGGAGGGGTAGCATGAGTGACGTGCCTCCAAAGCCCAAGGTCTTTGTTCCAACCCCGATGGTGTGATTCTACATCATGTGAATGGATAAAAGATTGGCATACGACAATGTATCAAGTATCAACACTTAGTGCTATTATTGCCTCTCTAAAATGGGAACTAAAAATTTGTTGATCCACAATTATAAGCTGAGAAAGATTAGCTTGAGATCCTAAATATTGGGGCTAAAAAACATGAATGGAATCCCCATCAAAATCTGCACCAAGTGGCCACCATATTAGAGTGTTACTAATCATTATAGAGCCTAGATGTACGTATGATTATAATCCATGTAATGATTGTTTGTGGACACTTGGAGGACCATTAATCAAAACAAAATCCTTATCATGCAAATCTATTTAAGCTAATCTCTAGGAAAATTTTTCTTCCCTTGAAACATTTGAAGCCCTAAGAAGGCAGGTTGTTGAACCACTTTCTTAGTAGATCTTGCATTTCCACTATCATTTCCTAGCTCATTCATAAATATATTTCTTTGAGAATCACAACGAGCAAGAACCAAATCATCCAAACATGCACTAAAAGCATCTAAGGATAAAAATTCAATCAAAAAAAGTTCGAGTGAATTCAAGCACTTCACTACCGCTCCTAAACCTTTGCACTTAACAATTTCATTACAAATTTGAGTAAGAAAACTCAACGATTGTGTTTTATCACCATTTAATAATATAATTTTCACTATTTCATATGAGAATCCCATTCTCCTCACAGTTCAAATCAAGAGGTAAGTCTGTCTAAAGAAGTTGCCTAGCTATCCAAAATGGCCCTCCATCATGCACTTTAGTGACTACTGGTTCATGCAAGTTTCCATAAGTTCACATTGATAACTGATTCAGGGTAGTTTTATCCAACATAGATTTGATATATTATGATGTAATCAAATTTTGGAGGCCCAGGTGTAATCATAGTTTTAAAAACACACAACCCAAGATCACCTTGAGCCGACTACTGACTGGGAAAGTTAATTGTCCCACAAGTAATATGACCACTCGTTATAAGGATATGGCAAGGGCACCATAGATAAGAAAGTGTTGTCTTCATATATAGTTCATAGCCCTTGTCTGCCATTTGATCATGCAACATCAAGGCCTCTAAGATCTTGTTCTCTTTTATTATCCCATAAATTATGGTATTGTATGTAATTATGTCAGGCATGTAGTCATTCTCATTCATTTCTTCGAGGAGAAGGAAATCTTCATCCAATTTCCCTCCCTTGCAATATCCATTAACCAATGAATTATAGGTCACTACAGTTAGCTTTATTCCGCTCATTAAAGCTTCACTGAAAATATCTTTAGCCTCATCTAATCTACCTAATTTGCAGAAATTGTCTACTAGCAAGGTGTAAGTATAGAAATTTGGCTTACAACCCTTAATTTTAATTATACTCAACCACTCCAGGGCCTCTTTATTGCACAAATTTTATGTATTAGAAAGGTAAATTTAGAAATTATTTCATTTTTCATTTTTTGTTTTCAAGTTAGATATTGTTTTCAAGTTTTCACATTTCTAATTTTATTGCAATGTGGTAGACTGATCATGGCAATATAAGAAGAACCCCAGGACAAAATGATAGTGGAAAGGGGCCAGATGAAGAACATTTAAAGTGACAAGCTTGCTCTATCTTCAGGTATTTTAATTCTTTACATAATTGAAATAATGTTAATTTTTGTTCAAATATGCAGATGCCTGGCCATGGTGCATTTGATGATTCCCTCAACGAGGAAGAATTTTTTTCATCCCCATGTCCATTTTTGTTGCTGCAAAAAAAGTCACAAAAAGAAGCCATGGAACTTGAGTGTTTGCTAGACGTTGTGCCTCAAACACCTGAATTAGGAAAAAATATAAGACAACTTATGACCCAGCTAAAAACATATAAGTTAATAATAGAAAATCAAAAAGATATTTTTTTTTCTCCATGAGATCAATTGTGATAATTTGATTTTTAATTTTTACATTAGCTAAACTAACAAAAAAATTATTTTGTATGTAGCATTTTCTGACACCTGCTACCCCCGATGTCAGTGGTAGTGGGACACAAAGGCAAGAGATTACTGAGGAACCCTCTCATGCACCTTCTATGCCTTTAGGTGGTAGCCAAGAAATGCACCCTTCCCAAGAAGACACACAACCAACCACTGAACGTGTTGGCAATGATGAGGCTCGTATGACCAACTATATTATTGCATTTCCTGGAGCTACACATGTCACCTCCACGGGGACCATTCAAGGCAAATTTTTGGTGAACGATCAAGGTGTTCCTATAAAGAAAGTAAAACTCCCAGGTAAGTTTTAATATTTTAACTATTTCATGTACTCTATCTAAAACATAATTTATCATGATTTTTATTCTTAAATTAATGATAATATTTTTTGTTTCTGTATAGGAAACAATGATTTCTACATGTTTTTGGAGAGCAAGGCATTGGTAATTTTTGGCCCAACCATATGCACAAGGTGGAATTTGCAGAATTCCAACCTGAAAAAAGAACTTCTAGATTATATAGAAGGCCTTTTTTGGGTGGGCACATTTGATAGAACAATGGTCGCTTGGGTAGTTGGAAAATATCTGAAATATACCAGGGACACCTATAGGATGAACTTTTAAATTAACTCTAGATATGAGAGTCCTCTCACAGTTCTAGAGAGGGAGTGGAGAGCACTCATCAATGATGGAAAAGAGAAAAAGGCCAAGAAAGAAGGAAAAATGCTAATTGGACATGCAAGGTAAACTACAACTTTAATTCAATAGCTTTAATTTTCTCTATGTATAAAATAAAAGTGTGCTATGTCATATTTGACTTCAAGCTTTTGATGATAGGTTTCCTGACACCTCGAAGGAAACCAAAGCTAGGATTGAAAAAAAAGGCCATCACAAGCTAGGCCAGGGTGGCTACTTGAAATTCGGCGCAATAATTGTAAGTAGCGAAACATCTTATAATTAATTGTATCACCTTCCAACATTTTTGTAATCCCATCAAATAACATTAAAAATACACAATCATATGTAATGTAGTGTTATGAATTTGGAATGGAAACCACAGAGGAAGACAGAGGGATCACTTTCTGTTCCGGCTATCAAGCCGTAGTTGAACGTCGTAGAAACTTAGGACAAGTCCCAAGATCTAAAATTCCTGATAAGATAAAACGTTAACCTTTCAATATGTTTGTTTTTGTCCATAAATTTAATGTCTAACAACTTTGTTTAAATCGAGGGAGCACAACTTTCAACGAGCCAAATATTCCAGTTATAGAGCAGTGCATTGAGAGTGAAATATTGCCAGAAGTACATGGTCCTCACATGCAACCTGATCATTGTAGTGGGGACTAGGCTGACAATGCTACTATCAATGAGGGCCATGATGGTAATTAATTTCCACTTATATTTTTTTCTAATTATACATTGATGGTTGTGTCCTTATAACATTTTTTGTTTAAATGACAGAGAATGTTGTACTTGAGAATCCTACCACCAGAGAGGAACACAAGGCAACGGTTCCAACGGTGAAAACTCGTGCACTAGGTAAATAATCTCATTGCAATTTTTTTTTTAATTAATATTACCGAACTAGTTCAACGATATTTAAAAACTGGCTATTAAAATTTAATATTATCGGTTTTGGTAGGCGATGCCCCATCACTGCATGAGACTAGACATCGTGAGTATGCAACTAGGTCAACTATGTAGGAAAGGCATGAAACAAAATTAGAGCAAAATGATGTTGATGTTGTAGTTAGGAGCTTTAGAAGTAGGAATAAGAAAAATAAAATTTGATAATGTAAAATATTTTATTACTATAAGACAAATGTTACCATACTTGGAACCTTTTTTGTGTTATATAAAAACTCATTTATCATACTATTTTTATGTCAAGCACTTTCAATGTTTTCTTGTGTACTTTTTGTTTCATTTCTTTTTTATTATTTATTGAATATTTTGTTTTCTTCTCATGAAAGTAAAAAATGAAATATAGATTGGGTATTGGGGAATTGAGAGTGATGTGGGGGGGGGAGGGCCATAAGAGGTTCCACCTTCACGTGGTTGGCCCTGTTTAGTAGAGAATAATTTATTGGAGTGATTTAATCTTGGAGAAAACCTCCCTCGATCCAACGTAACAACAAAAAAATCACTGTTGACTTAGTTGCTACTCTTTCAAATCGTGGGAGGCTTGTTCCAAGTTCAGGAAACTCCAATAATTTGTTCTTGAAACTAAGAGGAGCTTATTCAGGTATGTTTTGACATTGTCAACATATGTTCTAACATTATCATAAGAATGCATCTTAGAGTAAAAGATACTACATAAATTACTTGTATTTATTGTATATATAATTATGGATTTTGAATGACTTGGCAGCGTAGGTACAAATCCTCTTGCATCATGAGCAATACAACTTGTCAACCAAGGTCATGTCCAGGATATTTTTTCTTGTGAGCTTAACCAAGTTCGTAGTGTCACATTTTGTAAGTTCCTTTATAGTTCATAATTCAATATGAAGCTTGTTCATGATTATTATCTGGTTTTTTGTATGTGCTTTTTCCTCTATTTGATTGTAAGTTTGAACATGCTTTTAAACATTGAAACTTTTTTTTTATACTGTTTTTATACTTACTTATTCTAGTTATGGTGATATAACCACCATTGTATTATATCCATCTTATCGCATTCCCTTGGGTTGTATTTAGGTACAAAGGAACTCCAACCAGTTCCAATTCCCTCACATTCCTCTTGGCCAACAACATAAATTTAATATATGTGGGTTCCCCATCCCAATGACCCCTTTTGTAGTAGAAGGAGTGCCCCTGTTCTGGTAATTGTATATCTTCTATATTAGCCTAGGATTGGACCTAGATTATTTGTAGCCAAATGCTCCCTACCAGCATTTTTTGGAAGTCTATTTTGTTAGGTCATAAACTCCCTTGGGTCATTTATTTCCAAAAAACATGCCAATTATTTGGAGTTGAAATCTTATATCTCATATGGAAAAAAAAGAAACATCAAATACAAGTTTATTTAAAAATGCTTAAAATTGCAGAAAATTTACTTGGTATGGTCGTGTTATAATACGTGTAAAGTTTATAACCTTCATTTGTAGGTCTAGGTGTAGGTTAGAAAGTTGGACCTAGATCTAAAAAATTACATTGATTCCTTGAATTTTTTTCTAGGGGTTACTCCATGTACATAAAATTATTTCCACCCAGGATTCAAATCTCCCCACTCAACCCAGTCTTGCAACGTTGAAGGGTTCACCCAACACAAGGTTTATTGTACTAAGTGAACACAATGAGATCTACTGATAACATCCTTCTCATTCAGATGATGATAAATTTTCTTGAAGATCACAATCTCAATTTTAGCTAAGTTAACCTAGTTTTGTGGTCACTTAGACACTAATAAAATTATCTTATTGCATCTTATATTATCTCCTCACACTCATCATCCTAGAATGGGATAAGCCACCGACTAATAGAATGATGGATAGGTCACTTGTCACCCCCAACTAGGGGAGCTGACAATGAAGGCTAGGGAACAAACCCCAAAAATAACGATGGCTTTATGATGGAAAATTGGCCTATATTTTTCCTACAAACATCAATCTATCATCACTAACTATTTATTCTATGCAAGGTATCTAAAGTCACTCCACCGATTCATTTTAATGCCAAGAATTCACTACTTCAAACAAAATAATTGTTATATTTTTTCGAGTTAGGATACATTTTATAACGTTAAAAAGTTGGTATTGGTTATAGATCCATAGTGTTGCATATTTTCTATTTGAATTACATCAATATTTATAATAATTACGTTTATGTCTGTGTGTGTAATCTATGTGTGTGTATGTGCGTTGGCTCACACACAGACACAACATTGAGCCGTCAAAGATGAATCTCAAAGGTGTTTTTCAAAATATAAGTGCACATTGGCATTATTGAGACAACAATGCTTGCATATTTCCTTCTCATGAATAAGTCTCAATGTGGAAAATCCATGAAATATAATTATGTCAACTTTTTCACGTAATTCTTACACATTTTTCAAAAAAACACATTTCCACATGCTCTTGTTTTCTCATTTTTATAAGCAAGGAAATGGGAGAATGTTATGCTATTGATGACGAAGGTTGTTGTGTCTACCTGTAGGTGCCCTCCTATGGGTCAAGGCCTACTACTTCTGTCTTTTCATCAAAAAACCTCAGAGATAGTTCACTGAAAATCTCAGAGAAGATGTCCAAAAATCTCTGTTTGTAGACTGTTTGAAGATCACAATCTCAATTTGTAGTGAAGAGCAGTAATATATTCATTGATATGTGGAACAACCACATGGAAGATAACATGTCATTGTTATTTGGTTCATGATGTTGTGGCACTAAAGTAGAATGATGTCACACACCTATGTGGTAGATGGTGTATCATCTTAACATGGCTCATTGGTGATGTGGTGATGACATGGTGAAAACATTGCACTAACGTGGCCCTGACATGGAGAGGAAGTGGAAGGTGATGTGGAGCGCATGTAGAGGAATTGATTTTGAGAAATTTGGAATCCAATATTTGGACTATCTCCCAATACTAATAGAGCCTAAACTTTTTTAGTTATATTAATTGTAGCTACGAATCCAAAAGAAACCTAAGACAATATGAAATACTTGTAGCTTCCTAATTATGTAGCCCTTGTGTGATATTGTTATGCATTACGTTATTAGAAGCATTTATACAAACTGATAATAAATGAAAATAGACTATCCCAGTTGGGCATGATGTCAAGGTGTTGCCATGGTGTATTCATGCTTGGGCATGATGTCAAGTATTAGTCTAAATTTAACATTAAACACGATGTATTTTTTAATGGACATAAATATTTGGTGGTTACCCTAGATTCTTCTTGAATGAGAGGAATTACAACCCAAAAAATTAATCCTGATCTCTTCTTCTTGATATGATGAAGGAGCGAGGTTCCCAAGAATGCTTCAAGTGTAGAATGATTCAAGAGAGATTCTCAAGGTGACTAACTGTAGCTTGTTTTGAATATGAATTTAGATTCTGCTACAATGTTTCAAGCTATTAGCTTCAAATTTTCCTTCTTCTCAAATCAACAAGTATGGGGCCTATTTCTTTAGATATTTGAAGCCCTCTTAGAGATGTCATACTCTGTAGGAATTCTTCTTCCATTTTTTAACTTTTGAAGTAGATCCAGCTCAACCTTGAACCTTTGAATAGGGCTTAATGTAGTCACTAGAGACAAGGACTTGAAGGCTTCCAATATGAATTTCTGGAATAGGAATATTTGAGATATCTTCCCTCAAACTAGTCCTTCACATTATTCACTGTATAATGCTTCACATTATTCAAACTAGGATAATATTTTTTTACCCTCCTTTTGTTCACCTGTTCCATTCATCACAAATGACAGACATTTAGATGAAGAGAGTAGCATGCCAATTTATAGTTCACTAGGTTTTTCCCTTCTTTTCATTTGTTCTTTGTGTACATAATTCTCCCAATGGTTCCTTGTGCTCACAATCCCATAGGTGTACATCCAAAAAAGGAGAAATGGAAGGAAATTTCTTATCAATTTAAGGTATAGATGGGTGCCACTTTATTTGTTTCTCTTAGAGCTCACCATATTCCACTTCTTTTGCCTTCTTATTAGTGTATCTATGTTAAATGTGGACAGGTGAAAAATCACCATCCCTTATTTAACATGCCTTATCAAGGTTTTGCATGTGGTGACACTGTATTTTCTGTTGATTCTTTCAAGTATATTATTGCCACCGACCTTGGATTGATGTCCTTATAGCTTCACAGGTCCTTATGAAAAATTGATAGCTATAATCATGTCACTATTTCTTTCTAGCTTAAACATTTGATTGATGAATATATTGCTTCAGGTATTTTTTCCTTGTATCTTTCAAACTTCATGACAGTGATCAAATATATATGATATTGGTGACTACCAAATGTACTCAGTCATCACAAGATTTTAAATTTTTAAGAAGAGTACAGTACCAGTGTCACAAGGACACATATTTGAAGAAGATATGTATTCTATCATAAAGATAGAAATATATATGCTTCAAAATTTTGACAAGTTTAGAATTCTTTATAGGGATCAACCGTATGCCCAGAAGAGGACCTTAATTAATTTTGATCGGTGCTTCTTTTTAGATTTTACCTTTATTTGGATTGGTGCTTCTTTATGTCATGTTTTATTGTTGGGAAGTTTGTCTTGCTACAACAGCAAGAAAATGGAGTTCTGTTTTAATGACTGGGAATTTTTCCTTACTACAACAACAAAGAAATGGGGTCATGTTTTAATTATTGGGTAGTGTGTCTTGCTACAGTAGCAAGGAAATGGAGCTATGTTTTAATTACTGGGAAGTATATCTTGCTACAGTAAAAAGGAAATGGCCTTCACTAAACTTCACATCTAGTGGCTCAACACTATTATCATCACTAACTTATTGCCCATTGACCACCAAACTAGTGGACTTATCCAACTTTGGTGTTTGTGTTAACCAACTGAAATTAGTTGTGCATTTTTCCTTTAAAATTTTGCAAAATATAGTTGAGTCATGGAGTATTTTACACTGTAATGGTAGCATAAGAATATTTGGTATAATTTGTGTGATTTTCATATATAGTTGTTCTTTATATGAGATATTTCCATCACTTGAGTGTGTAACCATGCTAATCACTAGTACAAAGACATTCCATTCTTGATATGGTGAGATTATTGGACATGTTAATTCCTTTGTGACTTGGAATTTCCATGGTGCCTTTGATGTTTATTTCACAAGGAAAGCTTCATGGATGGTAGGTCATAATAGGAATGTCAATTATGTGTACACTCAGATATGAGATTAAGATTTTCATGTTATTGGTTTTGTTCTATCATAATACCTCTCTTGTATGTACTACAAGAGTAATAACCCTATTTAATGGTTTATAATTGGGTATACACTTGATGACCCTTTCCACATGCACCATGTATTAAATGAATGCAGGTATAGAAACGTATAGAGGCCTTCCTTTGAGGCAAAAAATAGGACTTCTTTAGAGGTAGCACTATGAAATGATAGTTGTAGGTTTCATTTCCCTCTTTACAATCCTCTTGTGTTGACTCCCTCGGAGGAATTTCAAGCATAGTCTTCCAGTGTTGTAAATGCAACCAACGGGTTTCAAACCTATAGAACACATCTAATATAAAAATGTTGTGGTCCTTTTCTTTGGGTTGAAAAATAAGTATAAGGACTGGTCTTATTCATGCATGCATAAATCCTGGATCCTTGTGTTATTGCTGAGTAGGGTGACATTGTAGGTTGATCAAACTTGAGGTGATAAAATAAGTTCTTTGACATATGAAAAAGTATCTAGCACCCATCAAGCACAACTGAATATCACAACCATCAAGTACTACCAAGTGACATATCACTGGTTTTTTATACTCTTTTGAGTATCAGTTATTAACCTGAAGCATCCCACATCAGACTATAGAAGGATTGCATTTATCCAACATTCTTTAGTCTAATATCCTTTCCATAACCATTTATCAGAATCTTGTAAAGTCTTCTTTAGCACTATGATCTATATCAATAGAGAAAGGTACATCACATCACTCTGATTTAACTTATAGGCTCGACCTAACTGGTAAATAATTTCTTTGGCATAAATGATTCTCTGAAATTACTACTGTCGTCCTTGTAGTGGAATATTAAATAAAACAAGAGATATTTTAGAATTATTTACATCTATTTTGGCTCGCTAATATTTATTTCGTTAATCTTTCTTCTATCTAAAACACTCTTATTAGGATCAAATGATTCAGATTTTGTCTCATTTTTTACTGTGGCTAAGGTTCATGCTTTAGTTGTCTTCTCGGTGATTGGTTTTATTCCTGTGCATGTGGGTACATGTTTTTCACTTCTTTCTGGGATCACTTGCAATGCCCCTCACTAGTTAATCATTACCAGTTACCCTTGGGTTAAAAATTTGGTTTTTGTTGCTTCTCTACATGCTTGGATCTAGAGGCAGGGGTAGCAAGCTTTTTAGAAATGATTAATGTTTAAAAGTTTCTAGGATCTATGTTTCCCTAGTTTCTGCAAATCAGATGTCTGCAATGGTTCTTACTGTAAAAGATACAGGGCCATAAATTTGTTCCATACACAGGTGGGGATTGTGGTATGTTGTCCATTAAGTTTATATAAAGACAGTATAATGGAAAATACCTTTCCAAAACCTCATTGCTACAGGTTCTATAGCAACGTAGGGGGTATATACTTTCTCAAAGAGTACAAATAATTAGAGTAATTTTAGAGCTTATCAAGTAAATTTATGATATCATTGTAAATTTATAGTCAAGGGAACAATTGTGCATTCATCTTTGGGTCAACCTTCATACTAACTCTACTCTATTCAGATGATACTATTACTTGTGTGTATTGTTCTATTACTTTTGTGCATTGTTTTTTTTCTTTTTGTATATTATATATTTCTTTCAAACTATTTGATATTATTTGAATTGAAGCTACAGTTATGGAGATTGGGATCCTAGTTTGTAGATTGCACATATTTAGATTATTCTTAGGGATAGCATTCATTGATCAGCTAACTTGTGGACCTCAAATCAGCTATTTAGGTCAGCCAATAATTGAGAGTGTTATAACACTCTATAAGTATTATGTTAGGAGTTGCATTGTGCATTTGCATGTGTCAAACTATGCAATTAGAATCTCATCACTAGTGAACGTATAAATGCTTGTAGTGGATGTGTCTTTCATAATCTTGAATTACTTAGCATTTTATAATATGATATTTTATAATGTGTTATTAAAATATGGAAAACTGAATAAATTATTTTCCTTGAGAGTTTTTATATTTGTTTATGCATAACATCTTCAGAAGGGTCATCACGCTCTGACTCTATCTATAGAGAAGATGTTTGTCTTTGTAGGATGAGAAGTTACTTGTGTTGGGAATTATGATATGCACAAATATATAGAGTTAATTGTGGAAATATTACATTTCTTTTTGATCTAGCATCTTAAATTATATGACATAGTTGTGCACTGTGTTGTTATTTTTGTAGGCTAATGCCACAAGAATTAAGATCAACCTGCACTAGGAAGTGATCTCCTTGTATGATGGCGTTTTATATCCAAATTGTACCATGTGGTTAATGAAAATGTACAATGAGAGGTGGAGTGAAAATGTGTCAAGGAGGTTTTTTAAATGACCATCAATAATGTATCATGGCGAGGCTTCTGCAATAGCAGGGCTGCTAAGTAGTGAACCCCCTAAGATTGAGCTTTCAAATTATCAAATATTTCCAAGTGGTGACATTGAAAATCCATCGGACCTTCTTAAGGGTACAGAAGCCTCGTTATTTCCTTTCAGTTTAATTTTTACCTCATTGCAAATACTTTGATTGCATTTTAAATTCTTTCATATGCATGTCTATTCATTTAAGAATGCAAAGGGAAATTTTAAAAAGCTCCTAATAAATTCCAATTCTTTTAGGATGTTTCATTTCCATCTTGAAACACATATATATGTACATATACAGTGTGTGTGTGTGTGCTTAAAGAGGAGAGAGAGATTTATATTTAAAATAACCCACATCTTCTCCCACTCAAGGGTTCTGGCCTTGGGTCTTACCAATGAGACAAGTGTGATTATTGTACTAGTTGTTATAAGTAACAAATTTATTTGTTTTTAAAGTTGCAATTCATGGGTTTTCTTATTATTTTGTTTTTTTTTTTAGTTAGTATGGTGCAAAAAATATTTATTGACATTCTTGAGTGCATGTTACTACATAAACTGATTATATATTGATGAAATCTAACTTGTGATCACAATTAAAGGATATTAGGTGTTTTTATTGTTAGTTCTAGCATGCTGAAAGTTCTTATGATTTATAGATGTGGGGTTGCAAGAAAATTTCTTTCTTCCATCCAATTTGTATTATATGGGATTTGGAATGTAGTATTTTACAAGAATTTAGCCTTAAATGCATAGCTCCTGAAATTTTCCTTATGTTCGCATCCAGATTGGGAAAATATGACAAATAAATTGTGTACTTGTTCGTTAAATAAAGAACAAATTCAAGAAATAAAAAAAAATTATGTTAATGGATTCTTCTTTGTTTGAGATGTTTGGATATCTATCAGATCTTGTTAATGATGCAATATTTGATATAATCAATTTTTCATTGTGTTGTGGTAAAACACAACACCCCCATTTTTCACTTATAAATGAAAAGTGGGGACCCTTTTAACCAATCACTTGATATTACTATTATTGGATTTTGAGAATGAGGAAATGCCTAAATGAGTTTGATTTGTCCTTATTTGTCTATATAATTTTTTTTTGACCTCATTTGGATTAGTTGTTATGAAATACACTTGTTTGAAGATTGGATGTGTTTTAACCGTTTTGGCCTTTTATTTTGTATATTACCTCATTTGTTTGATTTTAGATTTTCTATAATTTGTGAATATTTATCAGAGGGGCCCTTCATTTTCCAATTCCCTTCTTTATTGGCATTTTGAAAGATTCTTGAATTTTTGAATCTTGACCACTTGCCTAAATATTGTACAATCATGTTGGTTTTGATCATATTTTGCACCTCCTTGTTGCCTTTTGCATTCATGTAAACATTTTAATAATGATCAATTGAAGACAAAGTGGCACCTTTGGTTGCCACATCATTTCGCATTCCATGTTTAGGTATATTGATTGTTTGTCTCCTTCACTTGGCTTGACATATCCATTAATAAAGGGGTGAATCATTAATTTACCATATTATCCATTTTTATACCTTGTACATAAATGAATATAATTTCATTATTTTAATAATTTATAAAATCATTAGATTAATTTAAAACTATATTTCTTTTCTTTATTTAACATTAAATTATGTATAAACATTTTATTTTAATTGAATATTGTAAATATAGATTGTAATTATATTAAATATTAAAAAAAAAAACAAAATCCCAAAACATTTTATGGTAACATAATCATGTTACAATTTTGTAAAGAATTTAACATATATAATTAAGAAAAAGGGCTCACGTTTTATAAATGATAAAATTTTAAAGTGGGCTCACATTTTTCACGAAATATGTGCATTATTGGGGGCAAAGGAAAAAAAGGAAATTTCAAATGATTCTCACGCCAACATAACACAATCACACCAAAAGATAAAATCTGGGATGCTTCATTAATTATGAGGGAATTCAATACCGAGCTAACCAGTTTATGAATATATCATCCAAATATATTAATTGTGTTGCAGTTAGCTATATTGGCATTTTATTTAAATTTTATCCCATTTCAAAAGATCTTGTTTTGTGGATTTGACGGAGTGAATACCATTATTAAAACCACAACACCTATTACATGCAGGATTATTCCAAGTGTTGCATGCAACAATTCGAGGTCTACTACCCAGATACCCGCCCAGATCATAGGTTCATTGAATGATATGATTTCTCCAAAAATCGCGATGATATCTCTGACTTGCAAGTATTGGAATGGCGAATTAATTAAAATGTTAAAATCACGCTCCAAATCTCAATCAAAGACTTGAGATTCATTATAATTATTTCTCACTACATTTTTGCAAGTTTTCTGCATTATCCAATGAATTTATGATCTGTTTTGGTTTGTAGGTGAGAAAATATTTGCTACAGGACATTGGAGGTTTAACCATCACTGTGGTTGGCACAAACCATAGATACGCACCCATATTTGTGGAAAAATTATCAGGAAGGGTCACAAAGGAAACACATTCAATTAACCAAATTGCCGAAATGGATTGCTGAAGATTTCACCGCAGCATAATCCTAGTTGTGGATCCACTCTTCCAACAAAATTTCATGCCATCACTCATCATTGTGACCCATGCCCCAAATCACTAAAACACAATCACTGAATTGGCACTCAACTCGCTTACTGAATCAACAATTTGAAGATATACAAGCATCCCCGCTTCCATAAGATTTCATTTTTACAATGGGTTTAAAAGAATTTCAAAACCTCCTAGTGAGTTAATAGACATTTCCTGAATGCGGAGAGCCAATAAGAAGAAACTGAATTCACTGTCGAGTTTTAAACGACTTCAAGAATTATCACATAGGAAAAAGCTTACGGAAAAAAAAGGAAGTCTTATGCGTTAAAATAATAGGTTTAAGTTAGGCTTAATATTTTATTTAAGTTTTTATATTTTATTTTAAAAACTTTTATTTTTTATATAGTTCCATTTTATTATTTAATCATATTTGTATAAGTTTTATTAACAATTTTTTTGGTTGAGATTTTACAAAAAGTTCTGGAAACAAAAAATCATGGAATCTAAAGATGAGGAATAATGGAGGATTTGAAACCTTAGCTCAAGGAGAAGGAAACAAACTAATTTTTTTGGATATATAAGAAGAATGAATAAAAATTAAGGAGGGGATTGGAAAGGAGACTCTATAGGACCATAAGGATATCCAATCTACATGGGTTGTAATCTAGCACAGGGGATTTCTCTGTAACTGATCAATTTTCACTTTTGCACTATTGCAGAGTGTTTAGAGTTTGATTGCAGAGATTGTAGAGAATATATGGCTCTGTTATAAAGGGGCTTCGCACTATTGCGGGTACTTTTATTCAGGGTCAGATTTTCTCTCAAGACTGTGGTAATAGGATTTAAATATGGTTTTAATTAATTCTTGTTATTGTGTATTATTACTGGAACGGAGGATTATTTTCTTACTATTAAAATTTAATTTTTTGTTTTGATCTCAAATTCTAAAAAGTATTATGTTTCTTTGATATAATGTACTATTTTTGTGTCATCAATATTTTACTGTTGAAGTCTTGTCAAAGCTATCTTTTCAAGACAGAATGAGATTGAAATAAAATTCTAATTCATTGAAGTATTCCTGTGGTGATTGATAACTATTTATTATTCATTTAGAGGTTTATTTTGTTTTCACTTGTATTATTTAATGTGAACTTTTTCCTTTAATTAATACAAAATTATGTGATGAATTATATTAGTCATTCCCCCTATTTTACTTAAATTCCTCTCAGATTAGGAGATAGTTATCCCTTTCTAGTTCGAGATAGGATTTAGATTAGTTTTGTATTTATAGCTTAATTAAGCATTAAGGCCTCTTTAAATACACGCACTCATTAAGGTGAGGTTTAATCAAACCTTTATATTGATCTAAATCTTTAACTTTACATCATTAATAGATCAATAAAAGGAGTTGTACTTATATATTTTGTATATATTAGTTTGATTCTTTTTTAAAGATTGTTTAAGTTAGTTTTTGATAAAATCTAATTATAGAATTTAACTTTTACAAGTTAGTGATAATTAGTAATTTCTCTTCACTATCAATAGAATTAGAAAAGTTAAGATTTAAATAGATTTAATATTAAATAAGATATTAATATTTCTTAGGATCAATCTTATTAAATCTTAAAATGACATTGTTAGATTTAATTAATAATTAGTCTATGTTTTAGTTTAATATATACATTTCACATTAATATTAACATAAGTTTAATAAAATAACATAGATTTAATATAATTAATACAAATTATAGATTACATTAGATTTATGAATTAACAATAAATATTACATAAAATAACTTAACATGGCATGGATATATTAACTCTTAAAGTCTAAGCTAGGTTAACTTTAGGGCAGATCTTAGTGGTAGTTTGATTGTATCGTTAAAAGCATTTTAAGGGTCATTCTCTTGCCTAAACAATAAGAAGAATCAACCTGATATCTCTACCTATTGGAATTTAAAGACACATATTAAACCAATAGAAATAGGGAAAAGGTAATTGGACCTAGTTTAACCAGTTGGAACCACCATCCCAAATGAAAAAGGAGCTACTTTAAGGTCCGGACCAGGTGGTTATCCCCCTTGTTGTTGCCATAGATTTCTGAAGCATCAACATTTTTGGCGCTAGAAGGAGGGTTGAGCTAGTTAATCCATATGAAGTCTTGTTTCAAGAATTTTTAACTAGCCATGGCTCTTATTTGTATTCCTACATTGGGTCATGCTATTAGCTCATGCAAGCCTACCAAAGGTATACCCAAGAGACAACTTGAATCAATATACGAATTGCAATATGATGGTGAGAATTTCATTTCTACTTTAGATCATGTTGACCAATTTATACATAAATTTAAATGTTTTAACATCACTAAAGACAATGAAATTTGTAGTTTATTCACTCTCACACTTCAAGGAAGGATTCAATAATGGTACAAGATCCTACGAGCTAAGTGTATTCGCTATTGGAATCACTTTATGTAGGTATTCTTTTTTGATCATCAGAATTACAACTATAAGAATTTGTGCTTAGAATTTGATGACTTTATAATCTTTGATAATGAAACTGTTAGTGAATTTTCTGATAGATTTATGTTATTATGCTACAAATTTCATTATGAAGATTTACCTCCTAAGAAAAATTTAATTGAGAAAGTTACCTCTGTTGTTCAAAAACATAATATAAGAACTTATAGGAAACATAAAGAGGGATATCCAACAATAAATCTTGGTTCTATTATTAATCCTATTGAATCTCTAAATGAAAATTCTAATCTTTCTCAACCATCAACATCAGGAGTCACATTCAATAGAATCAAATTCTACACAACAACAAGATTTAATGAATAATCATAACAATAATTCTTGTTTTGAAAATGGGCTAGATTCTATTGTGACAACAGATAACACATCATTAACCGAGGGAATAAAAAATGAAGATCTTAAAGAAAATTCACCTAACTTACATTATGGTTATCATTATTTGCAACCTAATCACTACATGTGTCAACTAGTTGGAATATTTGCTAGTTCAAAACTTAAGAATGAATTACATCATAAAATGCAAGGGGTATTTTTAAATGATCAATTACTTATTGATATAAATCTAGAAACCTTTATCCATCTTTTCTACAATATTCAAGATACTTATAAATCATTTGAAAAGGATGTGATATTTAATAATCATGATATTCATGAGTTTAGATCATTTGATTATTTTTTTAAGCTCAAATTTGCCTCCTTCCATTATGATTTAGATCATCAAACTCTATTACAAGTTTTCGATATTAATCATGAGTTGGTCAGTTGTCTTATTTCTGATGTACACATAATAGATTCCTTTAAGGATTTTCCTTCTTTTTCTCTTCATTATGACGATCAACGTCTTACAAGGGAAAATGACATTTTCTGTAAAATCTTAGAAACAATTGATGTTAATACTTCCCATATTGCACAATTTTCAAAAAAAGAACCTTGGTGGATCCTTAAAGGTGATATCTCTAACCCTTTAGATTGTACATATTTCGATAGATTTTATTTTCAGTTAGAAAATCATTTTAGCATAAAATTTTCTGATTTTAAATTTCTTCTATTTTCATTCTTAGGAATTAACATGCATAAAGATTCTAGGAATTTTGTATATAATTTAATCATTAAGATTTATCTTTTTCTAACACATGTAATGTATATTTTTGTAGGTAATAAAATTGTTTCTTGGTTACAATGGAAATATGACTATACCTAGTCATTTTCCTTCAAAAGGTTTAGAATAGGAATAAATTTAACTTTGTTTCATTTTTTTGTTGTTTTCCAAAATAATGAAATTATGATATTTTAATGAATAAGGATGGGACCTTATCATACATTTATTTAGCATCTTTCTCATTTTAAGGTTTGCATTGATAGAACAATTTTACATTTGATGAATGATAAACCCCACATTCTAAGAGGTTAACTCAAATATAGGGCTCATTTCCACTTTCTACACACATAATTGCAATAAGATTAGAATTTACGTTTTAAATATTGGTTAATTAATGAAAGGAGCTCACAAGACAAAAACTCAAATGATGGCATACAATATTTTATCATTCAATTTATTCATATGTTGATTCATTGTTATGTTGTCATGTGAAGAATTCTTGTAGCATTGCTTAGTATTTAGATTCAATAATTCATGATTCTCAACATATCCAAACTTAGAGATAAATGTAACTAGTATTGCCTATTTTTATATACTCTTCATATGAGAATGTCAAGATTCACAAGGTAATTTGGTATGCATTTTTCTCAGGTCTGTGTACATGTTCATCTTCATTTCTCCTTTGTTCCTTTCTTTTATTTTCTCTTTTAGCTATATTTTCTTATCATTGTCTTCTTTCTTTTACATGTTTTTATGAGTGCAATTTGAGGATTTGGTTTTGCTAGCAAAATAAATTTAGAAAAGAAAATCACCATGATCCATACATGGAATTCCTTTTCCTCTTCCAAATTTTGCTTCCTACTTCATTTACAATCTTTTTGAAACTAATTGTTAGTCTTACTCTTAAAACATGATTGTTAAAAGACTTGCAAGATAAGTTTTAAACAAAATTGGAAAAAGATTGAAAATTCCTATTAAAGCATTCGAATAAAAAACCTTAAAACTGCAACAATACTTTAAAAATAAGAGCAACACTTAACAAACATCTTACAAGATAAAATTTTTAATTTAAAACATATTCATCATTTTATAATTTTTATCTTGTAAATATTTTTCTCATGATCTATTCTCTTGATGGTCTTCTTTCTGGTTTGATATCTTTCATTTAAATTGATTCGATTTTAATAAACTAGGGAACATGATGACTCTTAAAAAAAATTTAAAAAAATTGAAATACAATAACTTAACTTGAAGAATATTTGTAAACACAAACTTAATTTCTTTTGTCAAGACATCATCATCTTGTTTGAGTTGTTTTCAATTCATGTTTTTGTTTTTAAGAGCTTGTTTGTTTTCATTCTTAGTTCTTTCATTTTCATTTTTACCCCTTTCAAATGGAGTTCATTTCACAATAGATCATTTTCAATTACTTTGAAAATCCTCATGCATATTCTTTTAGTAATATTATCAACTTTTACTGAGAGGAATTTTTCCATTCAAATTTGGTTTCATTCATGGGAAAGTATTAACTCTATATTTAAAAGAATTTTAGGGTTAAAGGAAGAATATCGGGTTAATCTTCAAATTTCTTCCATTCGGATTTTTAATTTGAAACTCTTATTGTTTCTTTCTTATCATTTCGACGATCTCAATATGTAACATAAGAGTTTATTTTTACAACAACTTATCTTAAACTCAACTTTAGCTCAAGTAACACAAAGAAATATCAAAAGTTTAGTTTTTAAACTCTTCCATGTCATCCCAAATCTCTTAAAGATATCATTTGTATCCCCATCTATTATCACTAATTATCAGAGTATAAATTAAAAGCTACAAGAACCTGAAAGATAGGGGGTCTCTGTACAGAGCCAGCCTACCATGATCATAGGTTCTGATAATTATGACATTGTCAATCTGATTACCACATCAGGATAATGGCTCACAATTTTATGTTGTAAGACAAGAGGTCTCATCACGAATCAGCTTGTTCATGACTATCAAATCTTGTGAATCTAAATTTCATGATCTGTTCACCAAGCCAAGGCAATGGCTCTCAAAGTTTTAATAAAATAAAATTTTCTCTGAATATTAAAAAATAGATGGGATACTGACATCTTGGGCTAATAGGTAACCCTGTCGAGGCTATGGATGCCTGCTGGCAGTAGTGGTTCTACCTATGATTATAAGAGTTCATCATTATCAGTAAACAAAACAACATGTTTGTGTTCTTTAAGTTTAAGTTGTCATTGAATAGTTGTTGGTAATCATCTCTCTTATAATCAATATTTACATGATATACAAAATGAGGGTATTTTTATTTCATTTAAGAGTTTCGAAGAAAAGTATGAATCTTAGCAATTTGATTTAATTTAACTTTTATTTTCTTTTTCCTTGGAATTTTATCTTCAATTTGGATAGAGATAAATGGTTCTTCCCAGTATGTCGCCATTGTTGTGGTAAAACACAACATCCCCATTTTTCACTTATAAATGAAAAATGGGGACCCTTTTAACCGATCACTTGATATTACTATTATTGGATTTTGAGAATGAAGAAAGCCTTAAATGAGTTTGATTTTTCATTATTTGTCTATATAAATTTGTTTTGACCTCACTTGGATTAGTTGTTGTGAAATACACTTGTTTGAAGATTGGATGTTTTTTAGCCGCTTTGGCTTTTTATTTTGTATATTACCTCATTTGTTTGATTTTAGATTTTTTTTGAATTGTGAATATTTATCACAGGGACCCTTCATTTTCCAACTCCCTTATTTATTGGCATTTTGAAAGATTCTTGACTTTTTGAATCTTTACCACTTGCCTCATGGTTGTACGATCATGTTGGTTTTGATCATATTTTGCACCTTTTTGTCGCCTTTTGCATTCATGTAAACATTTTCATAATGATCAATTGAAGTCAAAGTTGCATCTTCGGTTGACACATCACCTCGCATTTGGTATTTGATTTCACTGATTGGCATTTCCTCCACATGACTTGGCACATCATTTCGCATTCCACGTTTAGGTATATTGATAGTTTTTCTCATTCTCTTGGCTTCATATATCCATTAATAAAGGGGTGAATCATTAATTTACCATATTATCCATTTTTATACCTTGTAAATAAATGAATATAATTTCATTATTTTAATAATTTATAAAATCATTAGATTAATTTAAAACTATAGTTGTTTTCTTTATTTAACATTAAATTATGTATAAACATTTTATTTTAATTGAATATTGTAAATACAGATTGTAATTATATTAAATCTTTAAAAAAAGAAAAGAAAAAGAAAAGACAAAATCCCAAAACATTTTATGGTAACATAATCATGTTACAATTTTGTAAAGAATTTAACATATCTAATTAAGAAAAGGGCTCATGTTTTATAAATGATAAAATTTTAAAATGGGCTAAAATTTTTCACGAAATATGTGAATTTAGTTGGGGCAAAGGGAAAAAAGGAAATTTCAAATGATTCTCATGCCAGCATAACACAATCACACCAAAATGTAAAATCTGGGATGCTTCATTAATTGCGAGGGAATTCAATACCAAGCTAACCAGTTTATGAATATATCATCCAAATATATTAATTATGTTGCAGTTATCTATATTGGCATTTTCTGTCAAGTTTATCCCATTTCAAAAGATCATGTCTCATGGATTTGACAGAATGAATACCATTATTGAAACCACAATGCAGATTACATGCGGGATTACTCCAAGTGTTACATGTGACAATTCGAGATCTACTACCCAGATGCCCGCCCAGATCATAGGTTCACTGAATGATATGATTTCTCCAAAAATCGCGATGATATTTCTGACTTGCAAGTATTGGAATGGAAAATTAATTAAAATGTTAAAATCATGCTTCAAATCTCAATCCAAGACTCGAGATTCAATATAATTATTTCTCACTACATTTTCGCAATTTTTTTGCATTATCCAATGAATTTATGATTTTTTTTTGTTTGCAGGTGAGAGAATCTTAGCTACAGGACATTGGAGTTTAACCATCACTGTGGTTAGCACAAACCATAGATACGCACCCAGATTTGTGGCAAAATTATCAAGAAGGGTAAAAAAGGAAATGCATTCAATTAACCAAATTTCTAAAATGGATTGCTGAAGATTTCACTGCGGCATAATCCCAATTGTGGATCCACTCTTCCAACATAATTTCATGCCATCACTCATCAGCGTGACCCATGCCCCAAATCACTAAAATGAAATCATTGAATTGGCACTCAACTCGCTTACTGAATCAACGGTTTCAAGACATACAAGCATCCATGCTGCAATAAGATTTCATTTTTACAATGGGATTAAAAGAATTCTGAAACCTCCTGGTGAGTTAATAGACATTTTCTGAATGCGGAGAGCCAATAAGAAGAAATTGAATTCACTGCTGAGTTTTAAACAACTTGAAGAATTATCACATAGGAAAAAGCTTATGGAAAAAAGGAAGTCTTATGCGTTAAAATAACAGGTTTAAGTTAGGTTTAATATTTTATTTAATTTTTTATATTTTATTTAAAAAACTTTTATTTTTTATATAGTTGAATTTTATTATTTAACCATATTTATATAAGTTTTATTAACAAGTTTTTTGGTTGAGATTTTACAGAAAGTTCTAGAAACCAAAAATCATGGAATATAAAGATGAGTAATAATGGAGGATTTGAAGCCTTAGCTCAAGGAGAAGGAAACAAACTAACTTGTTTGGCTATATAAGAAGAATGAATAAACATTAAGGAGGGGGATGGAAAGGAGACTCCATAGGACCAGAAGGATAGCCATTGTACAGGGGCTATAATCCAGCATAGGGGATTTCTCTGTAATTGATCAATTTTCACTTTTGCAGTATTGCAGAGTGTTTAGAGTTTGATTGCAGAGATTGTAGAGAATCTATGGCTCTGTTATAAAGGGGATTTGCACTATGGCGGGTACTTCTATTCAGGGTCAGAGTTGCTCTCAAGACTGTGGTAATAGGATTTTAATATGGTTTTAATTAATTCTTGTTATTGTATGTTATTACCAGAACGGAGGATTATTTTATTACTATTAAAATTTCATTTTTTGTTTTGATCTCAAATTCTAAAAAGTATTATGTTTCTTTGATATCATGCAGTATTGTTGTGTCATCAATGTTTTACTATTTAAGTCTTTTCAAAGCTATCTTTGCATGACAGAATGAGATCAAAATAAAATTCTAATTCATTCAAGTATTCCTCTGGTGGTTGATAACTATTTATTATTCATTTACAGGTTTATTTTGTTTTCACTTGTATTAGTTAATGTGAACATTTTCCTTTAATTAATACAAAGTTATGTGATGAATTATATTAGTCAGTCCCCCTATTTTACTTCAATTTCTCTCGAATTAGGATATAGTTATCCCTTTCTAGTTCGAGATAGGATTTAGATTAGTTTTGTATTTATAGCTTAATTAAGCATTAAGGCCTCTTTAAAGACACGCACTCATTAAGGTGAGGTTTAATCAAACCTTTATATTGATCTAAACCTTTAATTTTACATCATTAGCAGATCAATAAAAGGAGTTGAAATTATATATTTTGTATATATTAGTTTGTTTATTTTTTAAAGATTGTTTAAATTAGTTTTTGATAAAATCTAATTATAGAATTTAACTTTTACAAGTTAGTGATAATTAGTAATTTCTCTTCACTATCAATAGAATTAGAAAATTTAAGATTTAAATACATTTAACATTAAATAAGATATTAATATTTCTTAGGATCAATCTTATTAAATCTTAAAATGGCATTGTTAGATTTAATTAATAATTAGTCTATGTTTTAGTTTAATATATACATTTCACGTTAATATTAACATAATTTTAATAAAATGACATATATTTAATATAATACAAATTATAGATTACATTAGATTTATGAATTAACAATACATATTACATAAAATAACTTAGCATGGCATGGATATATTAACTCTTAAAGTCTAAGCTAGGTTAACTTTAGGGAAAATCTTAGTGGTAGTTTGATTGTATCATTAAAAGCATGTTAAGGGTCATTCTCTTGCCTAAAAAATAAGAATAATCGACCTGAGATCCCTGCCTATTGGAATTTAAAGACACATCTTAAACCAATAGCAATAGGGAAAAGGTAACTGGACCTAGTTTAACCAGTTGGAACCACCATCCCAAATGGAAAAGGAGCTACTTTAAGGTTCGGACCAGGTGGTTATCCCCCATGTTGTTGCCACAGATTTCTGAGGCATCAAAACATTGTTGGTGCAATCTCATGGCATCCATAAATGAAAATATCAATCTGGTTGTGAGTGACATGCATGCAAAATTTCAAAAAATAGCCAAAAATATAAAAAAATGTCTGTAAGTGATGAGCATTTGGAAGGGGATTCTACATTTTGTTGAAAATCTCTAAGCTTGCCATGCAATTCCATGTCAATAATGGAGTAAAAAAATAAAATGTACAAATCAAGCTGCAAGTATGGAGAAATTGTGTCATCCAGATAGAGGTCTTACTGTCATGTAATATGACAACATTACTGGATATTAACAGTGATTTTTTGTAATTTATGGACCTTTTTAGAGTTGAAAGAAATTTATGGGTTCACCCATGTGTCTATTGTGACTACTTCAATGTTTGAAAGGTTTTTAGTTTCATTAAGCCATTTATTTGGTAACATGCATTGTAAACTAGCTTAGTGTGTTGACATGGGATTTTTAAAACCAATGATTTCTCATTCTTCCTTGTAGGTAATTTCATTTAAGTTGGCCTTCCGTCTTTCATCTTGATCTATATATTTACTAGTTATGGGAATATGGTTATTTTCTAATGACATACATTGGATTTTTCGTATGCAGTCTTTTCATTTAAAAAATAACATCTTGTAGTTTTCAAGTTATGTATGGGGTCACAATGAGGTTTTCCCTTTCAAATTCTGCATAGTTAGTGAATTCTAGTACATTTCTATGTGTTTTGATTTTAAGATTTATTTTTTAGAATGGAAGTTTGAGTTCATGTTTTTATATTTCCTCCCTGGACAAAATGTTTGTGTAGAATGGGTTTTTTTGAACTTGTGAATTGTAACTGAGGTAGATGCTAGTTGTGTACCATTACATACTATTTGTTGCACCAGTTGACGACATTTCTTACATAATGTGCAATATTATACATCTTAGTATAAGTGTGGAGAGTGTTATTTAGTGGCATGTGGGGTTCTTTCATTGTGCCTGAAGTTATATTACCTGGGCTCAATAGTGACTTTAGTCATGCTGTATTCGAAATACAAGTATTTAGTCCTCTTTTAATAACATTGTTCCCTAAATCAGGATCAGTTGGTCACAATATTTCCAACAAGTTTTAATCTCAAAAACATAAGCACAATGTTTTTGAAGATCTGCAAGAAACACTATTAGTTTACCCATATAGTTTCTTTTTGTAGGACAGAAAAAAGGAGCTGGTATGTCATAACTGATAATATTGAATATGTTGGAGCCAAAAACAAAGTACATTTTTTGAGTAGTTGCTAAAAGGCATCAAGCAAAGGGTACATAAGTTTCAATTCTGAGTTTGAAATATTGCCATGATGAATCCAACTGAATCCTGCCTTTACCGTAAGGTGATAGCAATCACATAAGGTTGGAAGATTTTCAAGATGGATTTGGGGATGAATATAAGCCAAGATACAATGCATAACCAGGTTAACATTCTAGATAACCAGAAAGCATTGCAACTATCAAAGTGCCTTCGGGGATAGTGCTAGACTGGTATGTGATCTTTAAATTTGGTATTACTTATTTGTAGAACTATCGAGTTATAACATATAAAATTTTGCATTTGTTAGGGGTGGGGGGATTTGATTTATTAGTTGTGTCAGGAGGGTTGAATGGAGTGTATTAACACTTCAACTTAGTTTATAAGTGATAAAAGTTAATATCCTAGTTACTATATTAGTTCCATGTGACCAACATACCTTATAGATATCGTTAGGCAACAGGTGTTAGGTGGTTACTATTCACGGATTTAGTGGAAATATTTTTTTTTTAATATTTGTTGTCGTTTTTGTTTAATAATAAGAGTACGACAGAGTTCATTGAGGACTGGTATATGAGATTACTGCACAAAAGTTAGAGATTAACAGGAACAATCTACAGGGACCTTAATTGTCATCTTATTGCTTCCATTAATGAATTTATTGTTAGTTGTTTCCATTTATATTACATCACTATCATTATCCATTTATGTTGTCTTTCAACTATAAATCATTGATTTTATTTTTTATGCTAATATTTCTCTCCTTATCCTTGTGTTAAATGTATTATTCAATATCATGTCTCGCAAAAAAGTTAGTGGAGGAGCAAACCTGTGTATGTTGGATTTGACCTATACAGGTATAAAATAGGATTCAAATGGATTGGTTACAAAGTATTCAATGGTATTCTTGACATATCTTCCAATTTACTTAGGTCAAGGATCAAGCCTATTTGAAGATGTATTCGGATTCTGCTCCAAAATATCTAAGATCTGTTATAGATCATATCCCAAATTCTTACAAATATTTCTATAGGTCCTTTTTCTCATCATGAAGGGATTTATCATAGATACATTTTACTAATCCAAAAACGGTTGTCAATATCTACTACCAGGAGGCTACTTCAAGGGATTTCGAGTTTTCTAAAATGAGGCTTCTTCAATAGCGCTTCAAGTCTTCAAAAAGATCTTCAACAATGCTTCAAACAAGGTCTTCTATGAATGCTCCAAGAATGTATGCTCTTATAAAAATAGATTTCACTCGTCAAATCACTTAGTATCCAATCTCCAATGTAGCGACTCGTAAAATCCTTTGTTGAACTATTTCTTCACTTTATCCCCTATCTAGCACTCATGTTCATAAGGTAAGAATCGAACCTCTTTGGGATCATATAATACCAGTGTGAATTATGGAGGCTATGCTGCCCTAAAATAAAGAATAAATAGAAATAATAGTCCCTTCTCAATATGATGACAATCTTAAGAAAACAAATAATTTTGTCTCCCTCTTCCACAAGTGATGCAATACTTTTTCACACGTAAATTCAACCTTAGGATCTGAGCTCTTTCTTACAAATTTTTGGTCTAATTTCTCAAAGATAATCCACAGGGTCTTGGCCCCTTAAAGATACCTTTACCTCCATGCAAAAAATTGTTTCGCTTACTTTTCATAGAAATTACTTCATAGTTTTGGTCTTATGCCTCAGAGATGAATCACAAAGACTTCAGTATTTTTAGTACAGATATGGATCACAGATAATTTCGATCCTTTAGGAGATATGCCACAAAATAATCTTTGCTTCTAATCTTAGTCCTTATTCATGGTCTTCTTTTCACTTTATTTTCTTATCTTCTACTTAATTTTTGGACGAGTGAAGGCTAAAATGGAGGAAAGTTCAACCTCTATTTATACTCATTCAAACCTATTGAACTATCATGTCTTTTTTAGGAGGCGAATATATATTTAGTGGAGGATCCAACCTGTCTACGTTGGAGCTAACCTATACAGGTCTAAAATAGGCTTCGAATTTGGTTCTTTGATCTAGCTTATTCAATCCTTAACAAATTGTGAGAGAAAGTAAGCCATTAGGTGGAAAAAGTACCCAATGAATTCATTTACCGTCACATTCCACATTTTTTATTTGTCGACATATGTGAGCTCCAAGAAATGTGTTGGTATTTATAACAAAAACTTTGATAAAATATGGTTATAGTGCATCCAAAATATAATTTTATGTTTCAACAATTTCTCTTTAAGTCTTTGTACAAATTTTCATTCAAAACAAGTTACAAATTTCCTTAATTTTTCTTGATACTATTTCTGTTTGGCATGTCAGGGGTGTTATGGTTCCATGCATAATGTTGGATCCAGGTGGAAACCTCACTACAGGTAAGCTAAAGAAGCCAAATTTAATTGGATCATAAATAAAAATAATGAAGACATCTCAAAAATATCCCCCTTTTTCATTGATGTAACTGATGACGACTCCAATCCTCTTACAAAAAATCAAGCTCCAACCTCTACATTAAAATTCCTTCAAGGCCTAAACCTTGATCTCAACAAGGCTCCAATTTCATATGAGGACTCCAATACTAAAAAATCAATCCAAGATCCAAATTTTTCTCAATGAGGCTCCAAACTCTTATGAGGAATCCAATCCTCAAAGATAATCCAGGCTCCAACCTAGTTTCCTAGAAGGCTCCAGTATTATATGAGGGCTCCAATCCTCTAAGGATCCAACCCTCTCTTCATGTTTCAATCCTTTAAGGTGGATTCAATATGGCTTCAAGTATTCCAGAAGCTTCTACAACAATACTTTAAATATCTCTTCAACAATACTTTACCAATGCTTCAAGAATGTCTCCAATACTGCTCCAAATGCCTCACATACCGCTCCAAGATTTACTTCAACAAATTATTCTATAGGTGGTATAGATTGCCTCCAAGATACTTCAAATAAGCTTCAAAGGATTTATTCAGAAGTATTCAATGGTATGTTTGACATATATTCCAATGTACTTAGATCAAGAATCTAATTTATTTCAATTAGTCTCCAAAGTCTGCTCCAAAATATACAAGATCCGCTACAGATCATATCCCACATTCTGTCTCAGATTTTCATAGGTCAGGTTTCTCATCATCAAGATATTTATCATAGATACATTTTACTGCTCCAAAAAGGGTTATCAAGATCTGTTACCAAGAGGCTACTTCAATGGATTTAAATTCTTCTTAAATGAGGCTTCTTAAACATGGCTTCAAGTATTCAACAAGATCTTCATCAATTCTTTAAACAAGGTCTTCTATGACTTCTCCAAGAATGTCTTCTCATATAACAATATATTTTACTCCTCAATTCACTTAGTATCCAATCTCCAATTTAGCAGATCCTAACTTCCTTCGTTGAACTAGATCTTCACTCTGTCCCCTACCTCTCACTCATGTTCATAAACTGAGATTCGACAATATTTGGGAACATATAACACTATTGCACATTAATGAGACTCTACTACTCTAAGAAAAGAGTAAATAAAACTTTTAGTCCCTTCTTAATATGGTGACAATATTAAGAAAACAAAGAATGTAGGATCCTCTTCCATAAGTGATGCAATAATTTTTCACATATAAATTCAACTTCAGGATCTCAACTCTTTCTCACAAATTTTCAGTTTGATTTCTTAGACATAATCCATAAGTTCTTGGCCCCTTCCCATAGAGATACATTTATTTCCTTGCATAAATTTTTTTTAATTACTTTGCGTAGAAATTACTTCATACTTTTGGTCCTATATTTCCTAAGAGATGAATCACAAAGGCTTTGGTGCTTTTAGTACATAGATGGATCACATATAAGTTTGTTCCTTTAAGAGATATGCGATAGAAGAGTTTCGTTTATGATCTTCGTCTTGATTCCTTGTCTTCTTCATAATTTTTTTTCTTGTCTTCTACTTATTTCTTCAATGAATAAAGGAAAAAATGGATGAAAGTTTAGCCTCTATTTATACTCATTTTAAACTATTGAATTTACATGTCTTTTGAAGAGGCTAACATATCTTTAGTAGAGTAGCCAACCTATGTATCTTGGAGCCAACCTGTACAAAGTTTCAAATAGGCTTAAAATTTGGTTCTTTGATCCAAATTATTCCATCCTTGAAAAATTATAAGAGGAAGTAAATCATTAGGTGAAAACAAGTACCTATCGAGGTCATCTGCCATCACAGAACACATTCCTTGAGATGCTTCGATATCATTAGTATTCCTTGAGCTGGAAGACTGAACCCATTTTTTCCATATACATTTTTTTCCAATGGTATTCCAACACTTGCTATCCACTTACAACTTTTTTACTTGCGACAAAGTCTGCAAGACATTGGACTTCTGAAAAAGTCTGCAAGACGTCGGTAGAGTGACTAAAAATCACAAACATCGAAATAGCGATGGTTGTTGAATGAATTATGAACCGTCGGACTTGCGACAAAGTCTGCAAGATGTCGGACGTCTAACAAAGTCTACAAGATGTCATTAAAGTGACTAAAAGTCACAAACGTAAGGCTTATGAAATGATTTTCAAAACGTGAGAAACGTTAGAATAGCGATGGTTATGGAATGTCGGTAGAGCAACGATAGGGTATTGTCGGAACAGAGACACTTTTGCTAACGTCAGAAAAGAAGCGATCTGGCTAATGCCATAATAGCGATGATCTTGCTATCGTTGGAATAGCGATGCTCAGCACGTAACTTCGGAAGAGTGATAACCGTCTGGAGACATCGGAAAATTTTTCGCTCTTCCAACACTTAACTGAAATTATTTACTACTTTCCAAAAATTTTCTAGCATGTCTTGTCATGGGTTTCCTAGCTTGAAACATAAAAACTTCATCCTCGCCTTCAAACTCTAACTTATTTGCTGATTTATCTTTCTTGAGCTTCTTTCCTCCCTCACCTATATCCTCAGCTTGTACTATGGGGGTTTCCTCAATATTAGTAGCATGTAGAATTTCTTCTAAATTTTTCCTTAGCCATGTTTGGCTTCTTGTAATCCTTTTGTTGCCATGTTTACTCACCGTTGGATCTTGTTTTGTAGGTTTTCTCATAGTTGGCTTTTGTTTTGCAAGTGAAACAATAGGTGTATCAATTTTCTACAATTGCTCTATTTCCATGATTAATGGTTCACTTTGCTATGCTACTAAAGGTGATGGTATACCTCTAGTTTTAGGAGTTCTTTTAGGGGTAATGGAATCCATATAAAAACCATTGACAAACAGAAAAGAAGACCAGTCTCTGCCTAGTCTTTTAACTCATCTAAAACCAGCAACTTTATTAAACCATGATGAAAAAGTGAGGTTTCACTTCCTTCAGATTTAGCTTGAACTTTATCTTCCATTTTTTCTAAGCTTTTGTATAAATAAAAAGGTATATCAAGAGATATCTTACCAAAAAAATGTAGAAGAAGCTTGAAGTGGTAAGAATAAACCTTATGATACCTCCCTTCACAAGTGAAGTATTTTTGAATGATAAGAAGTAGATTTGGGAAATTATCTTTCATGTAGCTCCTTGGAATGGCATTTGTAAGGTCAACCTCAATATGTTATGCCTTGATAAATTCTTTACATTCCTGGATGTTGAATTTGAAACCTTTGAATCATTGTTCTTCTCCTTTTAGAATCCCCGTTGTTGCTGCAATGGTCTCTGGTGTTATAGTGAGGTTCAACATCCCCACTTTTACAACTGTCCCATTGAAATTTAGGGCAAAATATTTAGAAACATGTAAAATGGAATCCTTGCAATGTTTCGCAGAACTGAAAACACCATGTTCTTTTGAAAATTTTTGAAGTTGTTGGGTCTTCATTTATTAGGTTCATGTCTGATGGCTCATATCTAAGAAAGTGGCCACCTTTTTTGGTCTTCCTCTTTGCAGCCGTGGTACTTTTATGTCTTCTCTTCCTCGCTTGATTAGTGATACCTGCAAACTTTTGAAAATAACAGCCATAGCTTGGGCTTAGTGAAATATATCTCTAGAGTTCAATAACAAGAAAAGAGGGAGTGGAGAATGAAAAATGATTCAATTGGGAAAGATTTTAAAGTTTGATGAAAACTCCTAGCATAATGATGACTCATACATGCTTAAAATGGTAATAATGACTTCATCCATGACAATTGTACCTTGATTTAACCCTAACTGACTTGAATGGTATCTACCCTGTCCCTTTCAATCATTTACTAACACCTAACAACTATTTTGACAAGACATATATGAATCCTTCCTTTCATAGCATACTTAGTGTATTTCTGGGCAGCTCTTCTATGAAAGTATTAGTAGTTTTGTAGCGAAAAGTGTGTTTTTCCTGTGTAATTCACTCCGAAAGTAGGGATTCGTGGCTAAAATGACTTTTTCGGATTTGTATGCTTGGGAAATGAAATATGTCAGGAAAAAATGATAGATGTGACATGAAAAGACTTGAATTGGGGTGGGTTTGGACCTTAGGATAGGCTAATAAGAAAAATTTAAAATTTTCCTTTGCCAAGTAATGAAAAATGAATTTTGTGACCATATCTTTGACAAATGAACCTCTAAGACTTTGTCAAATGATGTTTCACTTTTTCATGAGTGATAACAGTGGATCCACTTGGGATGGTGTGCCCCTATGGTACACTAAATAACCTGTAGTTCCAGTGCCATAATCTTGATGAAAACAAAAAATTTGAAATTTTCCAAGCTTTCCTTCAAACTCTAATGGCCCACAGAGCATAGTACTTCAGTTTCAAATTCCATGACTTCTTACTTTCTTGCAACACCTTCTTAATAATCCTCACAATGATCTTCTTAGAAGATTCAGCAATACCATTACCTTGTGGATAATATGAAGTAGAATTCCCAAGTGTAATGTGATATTGATGAAAAAAAAATAATCAGATTCTTGGATTTGAATGCTTCTGCATTGTCAGTGATGATATTCATAGGGCAGCCAAACCTAGACAATATATTATTTTCCAAAAATGAAATGATAACTGAATCATTTGCTTGCCTAGTTGGGATTGCTTCAATCCATTTGGTGAAATAATCAGTTGCTGTCAGAATCCAATGATGCCAACCTGAAGATGATGGATGAATCTCACCAATAAAATCTAGGCCCCACTGCGAAAATGGTGCCTCAACATAGATAGGCATCAATGGTAAAGTAACAAGCTTCTTCTTACCATAAAAAATTTGTCATTCATGGCAGGCAGTAATCTTTTTGTAGACATCTTTGAACATAGTAGGCTAGTAGTAACCTGCTCTGAGAATCTGATTTTTTGTAGCCTTCCAATAATGATGACCTCCACAATATCCTATGTGAATCTCCTCAATCACTTTTTCAACCTCCTATTCCAGCAAACAATTCAAAATAATATCACCGGTATCTTTCCAGTACATATTTTTATCAATTATTCAGTACTTCAAGGATTTTATCTTTACAAACCTTGCCTTAGACTTTGTCAATTCAGAAGGATCCCTCTGATGATGTAAAACAAAAAAAATGTCTTTGTACCAATCTCAAAAGATGTACTTTTCTTCAATGAGAATCAACTCTTCATCTTCATCTGATAATTCTAAAATTTCTGCAATTAAATTCATGTCAAGATAGTCAAAATTTGATTGTGCCATTAGCTTTTCTAGGCCTTGACCTTTGACCAATTTTGTGGGCCTGATCTCTATATCATATTCCAACAAGTTAGCTATCCACTTCCCTCTCTTATCATCCAGATCAACTTGAGTTAATATGTCCTTCACAACATATTAGGAACAAAATCTATAACATGAGAATGCATAATGTAAATTACGAAATATTTGATGGCCTTGACCAAGGCATAAGCTTACTTCTCTAATATTTTGTACTTCAGCTCTGAATTAGCTAATGTCTTGCTAAAAAACGAAATGGGCTTCTCAGTACCTTTCTTTCCTTTCTACAAAAAAACTCCAACAATTGTATTTTCTGATGCAAATGTAAAAACCAGAAATTCTTTTGAAAAATCCAGGATGATCAACACTGGTGCTTTAGTGAGTGCCTTCTTAATATCTTAAAATGAGTGCTTTGCTTCTACTTTCCATTTGATGTCAACTCCCTTCTTCAGCATCTTTGTTATGTATTTTATAATCTCACCAAAATTAGGAACACACCTCCTCACAAAATTAACCCTTCCAAGGAAAGATTGAATTTCCTTTCTGCTTCTAGGCAGATCCACTTTCTGAATTGCATTGACCCTATTTGGATCAATCTTAATCCCATATTTGGAAATAATATGCCCAATTAACTTACCTGGAGTTAGAGAAAAAAATGCTTTTAGTGGGATTGAGAGAAATTCCAAACCTTCTACACTTCAGAAAAATATTTTCTAGGTGCTTCAAGTGATCTTCTTCTCTCCTTAAGAAGATTTTTATGTCATCCAGATAGATAACCACCATCTTGTCCTTCTCTTCAGCAAAGGCTATTTCCATTACTCTTTGAAAAGTCGCTCATGCATTCATCAGACCAAAGGGCATCTTGGAATACATGAATGTGCCCCATGGTGTAGTGAAGGAAGTTTTCTTCTAATCTTCTGGATGCACAAGTATCTTATTGTACCCTGAAAAACTATCCAACATTGACATCCTTTGAGAACCAAAAATATTCTGCAAGATTTGGTCCATCTTTGGGAGAGGATAGTTGTCCTTCAAAGAGGCTTTGTTGAAATTTCTGAAGACAATGCAAATTATGATCTCTCCACTCTTCTTTCTTAATGGAACCAAGTTTGCAAGCCACATCAAGAATCTGATTGGAACAATGATTTTGGCATGAAAGACCTTCTTGATTTCCTTCTCAATCAGAGGCATGAGAAGTGGATTAATCCTCCTCAAATTTTTTTTGAAAGGATTTCCAGTTTCTTTAATAGGAATGGTATGATGAATGATAGTAGGATCATACTTCTTCAAATTAGCATAACTCCATGTAAAAAAATCCATGAAACTTTTCATCATCTCAATGTATTTGTGTTTCGTGTCAACTAAAATAAACTTTGAAAGTTTAATCATTTTTGGCATTGCTACTGTACCAAGGTTACAAATCTCTACCTCTTCATCATCAGCTTGTATCCTAGGAGACTTAAACACAACATTTGGTCAAAAAGCTTCTCAATGAGTATGAGACCTTTGGGTATAGAATTATTCTTCAGCTGTAACACTTTAGAATTTCCCTTTGTTTCAGCAAGCATATTTTGTTGATCTACTTGTGTACTTTCAAACTCCTCTTTCAACTCTATGAATTTTTTGATTTGCTGATTATCATCCTCAAAAAATTGCCAATGTATGATGTTATAAGGGATAATACACCTATGGTGAACTTCAACTTCATATATTTCGGTGGAATATGCAGGGACAACAAAAATAATTGCAGAGAAAGCTAGGGAATCAACTACTGAGTTTTGGTCTCTAGTCTTCACAATAAAGGAATATTCTTGAAAATTCTCTAACATCTCCATAATAAAATTTATGTATGCCCTCATTCTCACATCTTTTTTTTGATATACACCCTCAATTTTCTTAGTAACCAATTCAGAATCTCCAGAAACACAAATCTTTTTAGCACCCATTCTTTTCAAAATTTCTAAGCCCAAAAATAGAGATTCATACTCAAACATTATTATTTGTGCAATCAAAGTTTAGTTTGTAATAAAAGAGCTTACTTTCATCCTCTAGAGTTGTGATCCACATACCTGCTACAGCCCCCTCTCTTCCTGTTGATCCATCAAAATGTAACAACCACCAACCTTCTACCTTCTCCTTCATGATTTTCTAATTTCTTGTCTGCTAATTTTTTGTTTCCTGAATTTCAGTTTGTTGATTTTATGCTTTCTTTTCATTTTCTGCTTCATCATTCAATTCATTAAAGAGAATAGTAGATCCTAATTAAGTATCAACAACATATATTGGAAAATTCTAAGGTTTTTCCTTACTACTTACCATGTAAGCCATTCTTGTTTCTCTGTATAGTCTCCTTTTCTCACCAAAAACATGAATGGTGGCATAAGTTAGGTCCATCTACATGGTACCTTTGAAATTTTATTCCCATGACCTTGATAACAACATGAAAAAATTAGGTGGAATGTCTGCTACCACAATGTCCATTACCACTGTCTTGGCAGGGACTTGTGTAAGGCCATCAACAACATCTTTTATTGAACTAATGCACTGAACTCTTTTTGAATCAAAAGAAAACAAGTCCTTATATGGCCTAGTAATTTACAACCCCATCCTTTCCATGATCACTTTGGGCATAATATTGTGAAATGCTCCTGAATCCAACATCGCATTATGCAATGGCATGTCATGAATACTAAGGCTGACATAAAAATGAGGCACCTCTTCATTCTGATCATCCTATAATATTGGACCCAAGTATATGGTTGGATGATCTTCTTGAATATTTAGGATATCAGTAGCTCCTAGTTGGGAATTTATCATTTTTACAATCTTACTTTTGTATTCATTCACCTTCATAATTTCTCCAAAAGCTACTAAGGTTTTGATCTTCGAGATCTCATTCTCCAAACTGAAAACATAAAAATATTTTTCAGTCTCTTTGACAGGAGGAGGAGGTGGTGTACCTTTCCTAACCTTAGCAGCCTTGGAGGCATATTTCTTGGGTTGTTTTTTGTTTGCAGTAATTGGCACATTTCTTTTTCTGAGGTTGTAATGTTTCTGCATCTCAAAGATTGCATGTTGATACCCTTTAACATAATTGAATGGTTCCTCACCACTGTTTACATCATGATATGACTCATCATGTTCCTCCTTAGTCAAAAGCATTCCTGACATGTTTTCATCTAAGCAATGAATTGAGTCTTCTTGTATTTTAGGCTGATATTCTTCATCAACTAAGTTTTACTGAAAAGGAGGCCTTACTTGAGAGTTAGATGGCCAATTTCTATTTTCTCTTGGTCTCTACTGGTTTTGAGGTCTTCTAAACTGAGGATTTCTAAACTGAGGCTCATGTTCTGCAAGAGGAGTAGAGGCATTCCCAAGGGCAAGCCTATCCATCAGTTTTTCCATTATCTTCATCATGGAGTCAAATTTATCCATTGAGGTGGAAGGCTTATCTTCTTCTTTCAACTTAGTCTTTCCCATATTGGACTTTTTCGCTACTATCATATTGACCTCCACCTTCAATAAATCATTTTCATTTCAGAAAGTGAAATGGATTCTGTTTCTGATAGTAGTGTGGAAAATTCACAATCAAAGGCTTCAGCATATCTTAGCTGAGCTGCACCTGGTGGAGGCTTTAGATGGAGAGGAATGGAGTCATAAACTTTATTAAATCTTTTGGAAAAGTTTTGTACAATCTCTTTAACAGCTCTTTTCAAACTATATACTCAGTGAGAGCTTGTACAAGATTAGTTCTATTTCCCCACTTCCTCAAGAAACTATATTCAAATTCATTCCAATTATGTAGGCTTACTAGTGTAAGGGATTTGAACCACATCCTGACTTCACCAGTAAAGCTCTGAGAAAACAATCTCATCTTGACATCCTAATGGTTAACCTCCTCCCTCTCTATAAAGTCATTGAACTGATATACATGCTCTTCAGTTGTAATCTCTTCATCACTTCCCCAAGTTTTGATTCTCGCAGAATATTTACTAGGAAGGGCATTAAGGAGAGCTAGAAGAACAAGGGGGACATACCTGGCATGTGCAACAACAGGTGGAGGTGGCACATTTACTGCCACGATGACAGGGACTCTAGTAGTTTTAGGGACAACAATAGTAGAGGAAGAGGAACTATTAGGAGGTGGGTTGTTTGCTATTTGTTGTCCATTCATAATTGAACTCCAATTAGGTAGAGGAAAACTAGATTTACTTCTTAAAAATATTTCAAATGGGTCTATTTCCTTCAACCTATCCAAAGATTATCTCTCTAATAGCAACTCTAAAGGGACTGCTTCCCAAAACTCTTCTTTATCTTTTTTTGTCACTAAGGCTGAGGTATCAATACCTCTTCTATGTAGGTCTAAGACAATTTCAGTCAATTATTTTTCACTTTTAGACCTAAACAAGAATTCCTAAATTTTATCATCAAACATTTTATTTTCAAAACTTCTTAAAAATTCAGAGGACAAGATTTTTGTATGTAATGGTGTACCTGATATTGCAAAACTATCTTGAATGCCTCTCGAGATTGTGTTTAGATTGTCCACAATTGTAGGTGGATCTGGGTCATAATTACTCCTCATGTATCTCCTTTTCGAATCCACCTTTGATCATATAAATTTTGAATGGAGTCACCAAGGTAGATGCAGCCTCGAATAGCTTTATGAGCTCCTACTACCTTCATAATTTCAAGAAAAGTATATCTTCCACTCCCGGAAGACGCACCAAAATGTTATCACAAAATTCACTTGATTGGTTGTTGATCAAACAATTCTATTTAACTGTTTCAAACCAGCTTTTGACTGAAGCTTAGCCTCTTCAATCTGAGAGGGCTCTCTCAAAGGGGTTTATGATAGTAGATAATGATGAAACTAGATAGCTAACTCTATTTGAAAAGTAAATTTATTTTGATGTATGTAGGTTGAAAAGAGTACAGGTCTGCAACCATTGGGCTTATGGAGTCAAAAAATTAGTAAATTTAGTGGTAAGGTCTCTTGACATGGAAGCTCAGGCAGGTAAGAACTTTTAACAAAGGTAAATCACACATATAACATAGAGCAACAAATTCATTTCATCAATAAATAAAGTCAGAGCATACACATATGAATCATGAGTAATAAATATGAAAATCCACTGCAAGTAGTACATATATAAATATATATCAGAAAGGTATTAAAATCTCCATGAGAATCTTAGGTCTATCAAGAAAAAATCCTTTGTATTACTGATATCAATCAAATTACATAAAGTTGGAGTAGTGCAAAAAATCTCCAACCCTTTAACATTTCGATAATATGCCCTTTAATAGACCTTCTTATATTAGAGACGATCTTCCTCTTGGTTAGATTCATTGGGATCTTCCTATGACACCTTGCATAACAGTAAAACATGTGCTTTAATCAGAAAATGACAACTACACTCTAAAAGAGTCATTTTCGTAATAGGACTCAAACTCTTATTTATTACATCAAACTACCTTATCTCCTAAAATAGTTACATATCTGAAAAATAATGATTCACATGTTCGAATGGGCTATGTAATAGCTCATCACTACTTGACATCTTAAATATCCTCCTCAACATATGGAAACAAGTCCTATTTATCAGGAAAACATGATCCTATCTTCAACAAATGCTTCAGCTGATGAGTTGTCTCCATTTCATGTTCTCCAAGTCATGGATATTCACTAGAAAGGTCCCTTGAACTGTTGGATGCATCCACCTATCCAAAAAAACTTTTAAAATGCTCAGAAACCTTCAAAGATAGCTCACTACGAAAACATGGCAGTTTCGTAGGGTGTTTTCGTAGCGTCCAAAAAATGACTTTTTTCACTCAAAATTTTTGCTTATTTTTTCTTGCATGGTGTCCATCAGGACATAAAACTTCATCATCACCCTTATTCCCTCTTGAAAGCTAAAAAAATTGGTTTTAAAGGAAAAAACATTGTAATATCCCAAAAGGGAGAATGAAGTAATACTAAAACACAATATGAGAACTGCAGCAAAGTAAACAATAAATCTATATACACATCAGAATGCACAGAAATAACTGAGCCATTTTATTATATTGGAGGTGAAAAAATAAAGTACAACAGTGCTCAAAATATGAGACACTCAAGCCACAAGAGTAGCCTATAATGACCCTACAATGATATCCGAAGAGGGACTACGTAACTGATGCTCCATTGGAAGGTATACTGTGCAGTCCCTGCTGCAAATGTAGGGACTGCAACTATATAAAAGATAAAAATTCAGATCTAGGTATAATGGGAGCTCTGATGATGCTCAAATTGTAGATATGGGCTCTATGATGGATTCCTAAGATAACGTAGGAGGGGTTTCTCAGATCTATAAGTCTAAGACAATCGTCCCCTTAGGGATTCACATATATGCATGCTACTGGGAAATGCAGATCTAAAGCTAGATCTAATGATATGATGGCTGCAATGATGTACAATCAGATCTATGCAAGAAGGGTCGATCCCTTCACTATATTCTTGGGCTAAAAGCTCAATATCTAGCTCCTCCAATCTCCTCCACTAGAAATAGTTGCTGAATGAACAAAAACTTCATAAAACTACGTTGTCAGAGAGGGAGGCTCTTTAACCTACTGCTAGATGTGCCAAATCAGCTCCTGAGTGATGGAAAAAATATATCCAATGTAAGGAGATTATCTTTCACAGGATTTCGAGTTGAAATACTAGAAAATTCCTTCCTCCAATAGATCTACAATACTGAACTCCGCAATCCTTGAGGGGACTACTGTTGCATGGAGGTAAAACCCAATGGCCTGAATTCCAGATGTAGATCTGCTGCTCTTGAAAGGCTGAATATGAAGAACAAGGTGATAGGATGAATCCTCCACTGGTTTCCTAGATGAATGCTAGAAACAACCTCCTGAAGATGGCACCAATGCCGGATATGTAATGAAGAAAAATCCTCTTTCCAAAGCTACTTAAAGAAAGAGCTAGGATTCCAGCCCATGAAAATCCTGCAAACTTTTCTAAACAACCCAAGTTTGCATCGAAATGTCCTTAGAGAAATCTAGATCTAAACATATCAAGAGATGAATAATCTGAATCATGCCTTCCATTGTGCCTTCACCTTCATTATATGCATGAGCCTTCCATAGCCTACGCCCACTCCAAATCTGCATTTTACATGTGGAAAAAGTCTCCATGTTTGACTGCACTGTTTATTTCGTCAATTTTGACTAAATCAACATGATCCATGTCCTCCATCATGGTCATATGGGGTGATCACCCTCTCCATCATGCATGCATTAAATGCACCACTTCCTCCACTATATTATCATAAGTGCTTAATGATCTTCTTTGAATGCATTATGATCTCAGTTGACCATATCAAATATCCTCATGATTTTATATTTAAGATGCATGATATTATTTGACTAATTCATCCTCCATAATCTATCTCATAAGTGAGACATGATCTCCATTAATGGAGCTTCTCCACTACTCCATGATTCTAGGTATAGATCTAAAATATCCGCATACACACATAAAAAGTGGATTTTATTCATATTTGAGGTTTTTGCGTCCATCCACCCTTTTATGTACTTAAATTATTAAGAAAATCAAGGACTCTAATATTCCAAATATTAAGTGGAAATTTGGGAATATTACAGTCCCCGCCCGACAAAATGTTGCTTGTCCTCAAGCAACTCCAAAAGTAGAAGCAAAGCCATATATTCCCCTCCAAATGGCATCCACATAAAGAAGTCTTCCTCCATTTTCTGCAATGTGTTATGGATGTTTGGTTCCAAAGTTGTCTTTCAAAAAGTTATAGAATGACTTCCAATTGCATGGTTAGATGTCCTCCTTCCAACATGAAGTACCAAGTGACAACCATATGATGTCCAACATCATCATTAATACATGAGATACATAAAATAAAGTGGCTCTTCCCACAAAGGAAAATATCCATCTCACAATACATTTCTTCATCCCATGCTTTATGAATTTGATTGAGCATTGATATGCTCTCATTCTTAGCCCTGCTGGTTTTATTGGATCCAAGCATCATTCCAATGTTATGCAAAATAAGAAGGAAAGGAGTTATATGGGTAGAAAAAGATTTCAAACCATATTCTCCTAAGAGTAACCACCAGAGTAAGGCTCTTTGCTTCCATCCTCCATCTCCTCCATGTAATATGGATAAGCCAAACTCCCCCAAAAGCAACCAAAGAAACAAGAGATCTTGCTGCTTTCTCTCCTCATCATGTGCATCATGGAGGTAAAACATAGTAATTGACATATGGAATGTCACATTAACCCAATACAAATAAACATCATCAATGCACATCATGAGAGCATCATGCCAAGCTTTACCCAATAAAAAACACATAGACATAGCGGATGTCATGTGGTGGCCAATCCCTCTCAAGGGAAACCAAAATGAACATGCCTTCTTTTTGTAATGTCCCAAAATTTTCATGCAGAAAATTGGGACATTATTTTTTGCTAATTATACATAGGTGGAGAATAAATGGGTAAGGAGACCCATGAATAATGAAAATCACAATAAAACCCCTCATATTTTGATAAGGGATCACTTTTGTATTTGATTTCACACCTCCATGTGTGAAAGGCGGCTATTTTGTAAAGTGGCTAGGTGAAGTTGACCAAAGTCAAACTGCACAGGCGATGAGGTGGAAAGCACATTGTGGTACAACGCAATAGAGAAGGAGGGAAGATTACTTGAGAAGGAAAACCCTAATGAGGTGGGGCCCATGGAGAGGGAGCTCACAATTGTATAAGAGGAGGGCAAGACAACCATTTTGCACATGATTAGATTATTTATTTCATTGTCTTGAGAGACAAGGAGCATACTCCTGCTGTTCAACAGAGTTGTTGGAGGAATTCCTGCTTGGGATTCCTTCCTCCTCATGAGAGGCCTCTTGAGGAATTGATCTTCATCTTTATCCACATCTTGGCTCAAGGCCAAAGCATTCTCTTCCATCACAGCGTTATTCTTGCTACAAGAAGACATTGTGTTGCTGGGGTTGCAGTGGAGGCTTCCACCACATCACTCTGGGACTTGATTTTCAGAGAAAGGAGTCTCCATTCAGTGCATATATCATTGAGGAGTGTCATTGAGCTCATTTGCAGATTTTGGCAGGAGGCCAAGCTTTCTCCCATCTTCATCAGTGCAATCCCTTTCATAGACTACGTTATTTCAGAGTTAGTCTGTAGTAGGTGTTTGCACCATCACATTAGAGGGAGAGATTTCTAGTGTTAGGATCAGCCTTGCACTCCGGAAATCCTTTGAGGAGATTGATTCAGATTGTAGAGCAGATTCTACCATCTCCTTCTATTTTGGTTATGAGTTGCTGTAGCTACCCAGCAACTCCGGCATTTTGGTATTTTCCCATTCTGGGCATATAGTGTATACAATCCTCTTAAGGAATGTTGTATTATTGTTGTATCATTATTTTTAGGGGTTGAGAGCACACTCCCCCCTCATTTCTTGAGCTATATTGCAATATCATCATATTTCATATTTGTATGCAGCAGTGTCTCCATAAGAGTGCGCAATCATAGCTAGGGCAGTCTATGCAACAATATATTTCATGCTTTCATGTACTGTTCTTTGAAAATGATCATTCCCTCTCTTGAGTGTTCTTTCCCTCAAGATATTGTACACTTATTTTTATTCTATGAGGTAATACAATGGCTATGAGTTCTTCTATCATTTTCTGAGATTGAAGCAAGTTTTCTCTTCATGTATTTGTTTTCATATTGTTGTAGCTCATCCCATTGAGCAAGCTCTTCTGAGGAAGAAGTATTTACATAGCTATAGGCAGAGTCTGAGAAAAGGACAGATAGCCTCCAGTTCTCATCCTCTCTTTAGAGGTGACATAGCTGGTAAAAGCCCTCTCAGTCAATCTCTGACATAGCCTTGTTCATATTTCCGACAAAGGAGTTCTTCAACGATGAAAAAGTTGCTGATTTCCATTTCGGGACATTACACTTTTGCTGCATTCTATAATTGATACCCAAGGCATGAATTAGAAAAATATGAGCTATTGGGTGGTAACCATACTCACCCAATAGCAGCCAGTGCATCCATGCCTCCTTCTTCTTTCATAAGTGTTCTTCAAGGCATGAATCAAAGAAATAAGAGCCTTTGGGTAGTGACAAAATTCTCCCAAGGGCAACCAACATAGCCAAGCTTGCTGGCCCATGTCATAAATCTGCAAGTGGTCATGCAACCCATTTCTTATCATCCTCACCCACTCACCCCAATATGGATGATTAGTGATGTGCTTCATAATCATGGTATCCTCCCTTTGTAGAATACCATCTTCCACAAACTAATGAGAAGTTTACACTTCATGAAATGTTGAAGTGAACCTCCAATGAAATCTCTTAATGAGATTCTTTTTTCATCAAAGGCCCTCCAAAACCAATGAATTTTTGGATTTGCTACAGGTAGAAGTTTCTCTTTGAGCTATGAGATGCTCATTGAGAAAGGGTCATCTAGAAAGGATAAAAGGTTTCTCATCTCAAGATGTCTACCATTTATCATCTTTACCTCCATTGCTTCATGAGTGAAGCTACCTTCAGAATACTCCAAGAATGATGGGACCTCCTCATCTTCATAGCTACTAAGTGACAACATTGTAGATCTGCATGATAATATATGTACTATCTCAAAACAAGGCACAACATTGATCTTATAACCAGTTATTGTACATAGGATTATGCTCATCCCACTTTCTGAAATTCTACACTTCAACTCAAAGGGTTGAATGTATCTCAATAATGATGAACTGGGATAGTTCTTAACCTCCTCCTTGATTAGATCAAGGGTCCTGTGCACTGTGATATGTTGCCGATTCAAATCATCACTATGTTCTAACCTTTGGTTATGCATTGGCCCTGATGGCATGTCCTCATAAGTTTCAATAAGATCTACTACAACAATATGTGATGAAATTTAATGTGTACCTTGGATCGACTGATGTGTGGGAACCTCTTGCCATAATAGAAGAGTTCCTCCAACTGGGACAATAGTGTCTCCAACTACTGGTAAGAGTGATGGCTGCTTTTCTCCAAGTGTACCAGCGCTAGAATATTCCTCCTCCTCCTCATGCATCTCCTGAATCATGCATGGGACTCTATGTGTCAAGAGCTCAAGACTATCTTGCAAAGTTGCAAGTGTCTCTTCTCTGGATGGAAGTACTTTTGCAGCTGGTGGTGAATGTAGTGACTTCTTGTTCAGAGTGACAAGATTGCAATCCTCCTCCTTAGGGAATGTCACTTTGTGACACATCTCTGGTTTTCTCCCATCAAATTCCTTAACTTGTGAAATAAATCTGAATATTTAGTCACCTTTGCATGCTCCATGTGACCAAAACACCAATCATTGGCTTCACCTAAAATATGAAGTGCTGCAATTTGAACAACCTCTCTTTCAGCTACAGGATGTAGCCTGAAAAATGCATCTAAATCTTTCCTCCAAGCCTTAACAGTGCTTAAGGAAGATCCATCAAATGTACGTAAATAAAATCTATTATGCCTCTTTATTTTTTTATTTTGAAGAATTTTTGGAGAGTTAGCTTCTCCTTGAATGCTCTAGACTGTGCTTTTTACTCTTCAAGATATAGACTGAGAGTCTCATGAGTGTCAGGTTCATTCCTTTCTTCATTTCTACACCTTTCACCTTCTCCAAAGAAAGTGGGCATAGTGGATCTATCAGGAGATCTAGGATTCTCTGGTTTTCTTCTTTGCTGATAGGAAGTGCTTGGGTCTTCCTCATCACATATTCTTCTTGGATCTTCTTTCTGTCCTTCCTTCTTCATTGGATTGACCTCCTTGGAGAGATCTTGCATGGATATAAATAAAGGAATGGCAGAATTTTCATCCTCCATGATAGATCTCATCTATCTTCTTCATCTTTTGATGTAAAAGATGAAGTGTCCACAAGCTGAGCCAAAGATCATTCTCTGATACCACTGTAATATCCCAAAAGGGAGAACATATTAATACTAAAACACAATATGGGAATTGTAGCAAAGTAAACAATAAATCTATATACACATCAAAATGCATAGAAATAGCTGAGACATTTTATTATATTGGGGGTGCAAAAAGCAAGTACAACAATGCTCAAAATATGAGATACTCAAGCCACAAGAGTAGCCTAGAATGACCCTACAATGATACCCCAAGAGGGACTATGTAACTTCTGCTTTGCTGGAAGGTATACTGCGTTATCCCTACTACAAATGTAGGCACTACAATTGCCTGAAAGATAAAATTTCAGATCTAGGGAGAATGGGAGCTCCAATGATGCTGAAATTGTAGATCTGGGCTTTATGATGGATTCCCAAGATAACCGAGGAGGGGTTTCTCAAATTTGTAATTCTAATACAACCTTCCCCTTAGGGCTTCACATATATGCTACTGGGAAATGCAGATATGAAGCTAGATCTGATGATATGATGGCTATAATGATGTACAATCAGATCTATGCAAGAAGGTTTGATCCCTTCGCTAGATTCTTGGGCTAAAAGCTCAAGATCTAGCTCCTCCAATCTCCTCCACTGGAAATAGTTGTTGAATGAAAAACAGCTTCAGAAAAATACGCTATAAGAGAGGGAGGCTCTTTAGCCTGCTGCTAGATGTGGAAAATCAGCTCTTGAGTGATGGAAACAATAGATCCAATGTGAGGAGGTTATCCCTCATAGGATTTCCAACTGAAATACTGAAAACTTCCTTCCTCCAATAGATATACAAGACTGAACTTCATAATCCTTGATGGGACTACTGCTGCATGGAGGTAAAACCCAATGGTCTCAATGTCGGATGTAGATCTGTTGCTCCTGAAAGGCTAAATCTGAAGAACAAGGTGGTAGGATGAATCCTCCACTAGTTTCCTAGCTGAATGCTAGCAACAACCTCCTGAAGATGGCAGAAATTCCTGATATGGAATGAAGAACAATCCTCTTTTGAGAGCTACTCAAAAAAATAGGTGGGATTCCTGCTCGGGAACACCCTACAAACTCTGATAAATAGCCCAAGTTTGCATAGAAATGTCCTTAGACAAATCTAGATCTAAATAGATCAAGAGATGAATAATCCAAATCATACCTTCCATTGTGCCTTCGCCTTCATTATATGCATTAGCCTTCCATAGCCTTTGCCCACTCCAAATCTACGTTGTACATGTGGAAAAATCCTCCATGTTTGACTGCGTTGTTGATTTGGTCAATGTTGAATAAATCAACATGATCCATGTCCTCCATCATGTTCATATGGGGTGATCATCCTCTCCATCATTCATGCATTAAATGCACCACTTCCTCCACTATCTTATCATAAGTGCTTAATGATCTTCTTTGAATGTATTATGATCTTATTTGACCATATCAAAGATCCTCATTATTTTATATTTGAGATGCATGATCTTATTTGAATGATTAATCCTCCATAATATATCTCATAAGTGAGACATGATCTCCATTAATGAATTTTCTCCACTACTCCATGATTCTATATCTAGATCTAAAATATCCACATACACACATAAAAAGTGGATTTTATTCATCTTTGAGGTTCGTAGGTCCCTCCACCGTTTTATTTACTTAACTTATTAAGAAAATCAAGGACTCTAATATTCGAAATATGATGTGGAAATTTTGGAATATTACAGTCCCCCTTGGAAAAATGTTGCTTGTCCTCAAGCAACTCAAAAAGTAGATGCGAAGCCATCTATTCCCCTCCAAATGGAATCCACATAAGGAAGGCTTCCTCCATTTGCTGCAATTTGTTATGCATGTTTGGTTCCAAAGTTGTCTTTCAAAAAGATATAGAATGACTTCCAATTGCATGGTTAGATGTCCTCCTTCCACCATGAAGTACCAAGTGACAACCATATGATGTCCAACATCATCATTAATACATGAGATACATAAAATAAAGTGGCTCTTCCCACAAAGGAAAAACTCCATCTCACAATACATTTCTTCATCCCATGCTTTATGAATTTGATCGAGCATTGATATGCTCTCATTCTTAGCTTTGTTGGCCTTGTTGGATCCAAGCATTATTCCAATGTTATGCAAAATAAGAAGGAAATGAGTTATATGGGTATAAAAATATCTCAAACCATATTCTCCTAAGAGGAACCACCAGAGTAAGGCCCTTTGCTGCCATCCTCCATCTCCTCCATGTAAGATGAACAAGCCAAACTCCCCCAAAAGCAACCAAAGCAACAAGAGATCTTGTTGCTTTCTCTCCTCCTCATGTACATCATGGAGTAAAAATATACTAATGGACATATTGAATGTTGCCTCAGCCCAATACAAAGAAACATCATCAATGCATATCATGAGAGCATCATGCCCAGCTTTACCCAATACAAAACACATAGACATAGGAGATGTCATGTGGTGGCTAATATCTCTCAAGGGAAACCAAAATTAACATTCCTTATTTTGCTACATTATATCATTGATACCCTAGGCATGAATCAGAAAATATGAGCTATTGGGTGGTAACCATACTCACCCAAGAGCACCCAGCGCAGCCATGCCTCCTTCTTCATTTCATCATGAATCAAAGAAATAGGAGCCTTTTGGTAGTGACAAAATTCCCCCAAGGACAAAAAACTTAACCAAGCTTGCTAACCCATGTCTTAAATCTTCAAGTGGTCATGCAACCCCTTGCTTATTATCCTCACCCACTCATCCCAATATGGATGATGAGTGATGTGCTGCATAATCATGGTATCCTCCCTTTGTAGAATACCATCTTCCCCAAACTGATGAAGAACTTTACACTTCATGAAATGTTGAAGTGCACCTCCAATGAGATCTCTTTTCACCAAAGGCCCTCCAAAACCAATGAATTTTTGGATCTGCTGTAGGTAGAAGTTTATCTTTGAGCTATGAGATGCTCATTGAGAAAGGGTCATCTAGAAAGGAGAAAAGGTTTCTCATCTCAAGATGTCTACCGTTTATCATCTTTACCTCCATTTCTTCATGAGTGAAGCTACCTTTAGAATGCTCCAAGAATGATGGGACCTCCTTATCTTCATAGCTACGAAGTGACAAGACTGTATATCTACATGATAATATATGTGCTATCTCAAACCAAGGCAGAACACTGATCTCATAAATAGTTATTGTACATAGGAATATTCTACACTGAAACTCAAAGGGTTGAATGTAGCTCAACAATGGTGAATTGGGATAGTTCTTAACCTCCTCCTTGATTAGATCAAGGGTCCTCTACGACGTGATATGTTGTTGCTTCAAATCAGCACTATGTTCTAACCTTTGGTTATGCATTGGCCCTGATGGCATGTCCTTATAAGTTTTAATAAGATCTACTAAAACAATATGTGATGAAAGTTCATGCATACCTTGGATCAAATAATGTGTGGGAACCTCTTTCCAAAACAGAAGAGTTCCTCCAACTGAGACAATAGTGTCTCCAACTATTAGTAAGAGTTATGGGTGCTTTTCTCTAAGTGTACTAGCACTGGAATCTTCCTCCTCCTCCTCATGCATCTCCTGAATCATGCATGGGACTCTATGTGTCAAGATATCAAGACTATCTTGCAAAGGCTCAAGTGATCTTCTCCGGATGCAAGTAATTTTGCAGATGGTGGTGAATCTAGTGACTTTCTTGCCCAAAGTGACAAGATCAACATCCTCCTTTGTTTCCTTAGGGAATTTCACTTTGTGACACATCTATGGTTTTCTCCCATCAAATTCCTTCCTCAACTTGTGAAATAAATATGAATATTTAGTCACCTTTGCATGCTCCATGTGACCAAACCACCAATCATTGGCTTCACCTAAAAGATGAAGTGTTGCAATTTGAACAACCTCTCTTTCAGCTACAGGATGTAGCCTAAAAAATGCATCTAACTCTTTCCTCCAAGCCTTAACAGTGCTTGAGTAAGATCCATGAAATGTAGGAAAATAAAATCTATTATGCCTCTTTCTTCTGTTACTGCTATAGGATCATCTTTCTTCTTTGATTTTAAAGAATTTTTTGAGATTAAACTTCTCCTTGAATTCTCTAGAATGTGGTTTTTACTATTCAAGATATATACTGAGAGCCTCATGAGTCTCAGGTTCATTCCTTTCTTCCTTTCTACACCTTTCACCTTCTCCAAAGAAAGTGGGAATAGTGGATCTATGAGGTGATCTAGGGTTCTTCTGTTTTCTTCCTTGCTGATAGGAAGCGCTTGGGTCTTCCTCATCACATATTCTTCTTGGATATTCTTTTTTTCCTTCCTTATTCATTGGATTGACCTCCTTGGAGAGATCTTACATGGATATAAATAAAGGAGTGGAAGAATTTTCATCCTCCATGATAGTTCTCATATATCTGCTTCTTCTTTTGATGTAAAAGATGATGTGTCCACACGCTGAACCAAAGACCATTCTATGATACCACTGTAATATCCCAAAAGGGAGAATGCAATAATACTAAAACACAATATGAGAACTACAACAAAGTAAACAATAAATCTATATACACATCAGAATGCATAGAAATAGTTGAGCCATTTTATTATATTGGAGGTGCAAAAAGCAAGTACAGCAGTGCTCAAAATATGAGACACTCAAGCCACAAGAGTAGCCTAGAATGACCTTGCAATGATATCCCAAGAGGGACTACGTAACTGTTGCAAATGTAGGGACTGCAACTGCGTGAAAGATAAAAATTCAGATCTAGGAAGAATGGGAGCTCAGATGATGCTGAAATTGTATATCTGGGCTCTATGATGGATTCCCAAGATAACCTAGAAGGGGTTTGTCAGATCTGTAAGTCTAAGAAAACCTTCCCCTTAGGGATTCACATATATGCTACTGGGAAATGTAGATCTGAAGCTATATCTGATGATATGATGGCTGCAATAATGTACAATCATATCTATGCAAGAAGGGCTAATCCCTCACTAGATTCTTGGGCTAAAAGATTAATATCTAGCTCATCCAATCTCCTCCACCAGAAATAGCTACTGAATGAACAACAGCTTCAGAAAACTACGCTGTCAGAGAGGGAGGCTCTTTAACCTGCTACTAGATGGTGAAAATTAGCTCCTGAGTGATGGAAACTATAGATCCAATTTGACAAGGTTATCCCTCACAGGATTTCTAGCTGAAATACTAGAAATTTCTTTCCTCCAATAGATCTAAAAGACTGAACCGCGCAATCGTTGAGGGGACTATTGCTGCATGGAGGTAAAACACAATGGCCTAAATGATGGATGTAGATCTTTTGCTCTTGAAAGGCTAAATATGAAGAACATGGTGGTAGGTTGAATCCTCCACTCCTTTCCTAGATGAATGCTAGAAACAACCTCCTGAATATGGCACCAATGCCTAATATGGAATGAAGAACAATCCTCTTTCCAGAGCTACTCAAAGAAAGAGGTGGGATTCCCGCTCGGGAACACCCTGAAAACTCTGCTAAACAACTCAAGTTTGCATAGAAATGTCCTTAGACAAATCTAGATCTAATAAAATCAAGAGATGAATAATCCAAATCATGCCTTTGATTGTGCCTTCACCTTCATTATATGCATGAGTCTTTCATAGCCTGGGCCCACTCCAAATCTGCGTGGTACATGTCGACAAAGTCTCCATGTTTGACTGCGTTGTTGATTTGGTCAAAGTTGACTGAATCAACATGATCCATGTCCTCCATCATGTTCATATGGGGTGATCACCCTCTCCATCATGCATGCATTAAATTCACCACTTCCTCCACTATATTATCATAAGTGCTTAATGATCTTCTTTGAATGCATTATGATCTCAGTTGACCATATCAAAGATCCTCATGATTTTATATTTAAGATGCATGATCTTGTTTGATTGATTAATCCTCAATAATCTATATCATTAGTGATACATGATCTCCATTAATGGAGCTGCTCCACTACTCCATTATTCTATATCTAGATCTTAAATATCCACATACACACATAAAAAGTGGATTTTATTCATCGGTGTGGTTTATGGGTCCCTCCACCATTTTATGTAATTAAATTATTAAGAAAATCAAGGACTCTAATATTCCAAATATGATGTGGAAATTCGGGAATATTACAAAGACAACTACATAAATTTTCATAGCGTTTTCTTGGCTTCAAGCCTAGGAAATGCTACGAAACTGTGGAAAACTGTGCAATTTCTAGATTTTGACCCTGCCTGAAAAAAGTAACCTCTAGCTATAGAAAATTGGTCTTCAACGTGCCATTAACCTCTTAAAACATAATAAAACTCAATTTAATAGCCTTGAAGTTTTTCCTCTTCACTAATGTTGAGTTGAGCTATGGGTTCCTCAACTACAGTCATCTTTAAACCCTTCTTCTCCAACTCCTCATGGATCAATTATAACTACTCTTGGAGGTGTTTAACTTGTTACTTCAGTCTTCTATTGCTGGATTTCAAGTGTACGTTCATTATTCTAACATGCTTCACCTCTCCTCTCAATGGTTGAGTCCATTTGATTAATTTATGTGTGCCATATAAGGTCTTTGACACACTGTTAGTCATCAGTATTTTTCACTTGTTGGTGATGACTAGTTGTAACAGCCATGTTTTCTAGCAGCTGATCTAAAAAAATTGTCAAATTTGCCAGCTGGAAAACACCCATAAATATTTTTTCCCTCCTACCTTTTAAGTCCGCCCATGACGAGATGAAAACCTCATTATCAGGCCCTATCTAGCCTCAGCTGTACTAGCTTGTCCATCAGCTCCAAGGAAAACAATCCAAATCTGTCCAAGAAGTCCCCCCTAAGTTAGGAAGTGGCGCTCTAGGCATTTCTCCCTTGGAAAACTATCCTAAAGCCAAGGAACCTCTATTTTCTACAGACCATTAATGATAGACCTTCCCATTCTGCAAATAAAGTTGGTTACACCCTTAAGTCGCGCCACTAACAAGCCCTAAAGTCTCAACAATGCACATGCCCTAGGTCAAAACTGAGATTAGGTGGTTTTACAGTGTTTCAATGGATCTTTCAAAGATTAGAAATACACCAGCATCCCAGAAGACATTATTTGGCTCAACATGAGGAGACAACTACATCTCATGTGATTTTGAGCTTGGGATGCAGCTATAGGGTAGGGAGTTGTTTCATTAAGCTCCTGCGATCACAGTCAAAGGTTAGTAAATTATGAATGACAAGAAGTGATTTGCAAAATACTAGCGAAACTTCTTGTGACGTCTAAAGAGGCACAGAGATATTTGAAAAGGAAGTGAAAGGAAAAGTAACACTGTTAAAAGCTGATGAAATGGCAGGACTGAGAAAACCTCCTTCATTTTATAAGTAGAGGGTTTGAGGACTGAGAAAACCTCCTTTATTTTATAATTAGAGGGTTGAATACTGAGAGTGCCTCCTTCATCTATAAGCAAAGGACCAAGGATGAAGTTTGAATTTGAGAATTGCACTGACTATAAGACATTTTTTGGGTACAGTGAGACAGCAACTAAGGGTTTCTGAAATAAAAATGACGATTAAAGGTAGAGGCAAAGAAGTGGGCTATTAAAATTGGTTTGCATGAGTTTCACTATTATCTGAATTACAAGGTGAAGCTAATGGGTTGATCATCAATGAAGAAATATTATTAAGCAGATGGCCAAAAGAGTTAAACAGTCTTGGTTTCAAACTAACTTCTGCCACCATGTATAAAGGAAACCAGGCATTTATCAAAGTAGGCCTCCTTCATCTATAAGCAGAGGGCTAGGGTAGTGATTGATTTTAGGATTTTCTCTGTCTGAGAGACAAGTTTTAAGAACAATAGGAGATAGTTGAAGCCTTTTGAACAGAGAAATTATGTTAAAAACAAAGAGGAAGCAGGCGTACTACTATAATCCAAGAGGTTGATCTTATCTCTTATCAGAGTTTTTTTCAAAAGCAGTCTGGAGCCAAAATGAAACAACCTTGCTGAGGTTGAGAGATGGGTCATAACACAGGCCAAAGAGTGTTGATTACTTTTCAAGAAAGTTCTATTCTTCCTGATTCATGAGGATTTTTCTTTCAATAACTCATCATAGTGGACAAAAGGTAACTTGAGCTTAGTTTTCCTAAAGATGCATTGCAACTAGACACATAGGTTCATAAATGTGCAAGGAGGATCATGGCATGTGTTTCAGGTTTTGGAACAACATTCAAAACCAATAAAGCATGCCACTGTTACAAATGAAGGCCTGTTCCTTATAAAAATAGGTCAAAGATACCTTGCTGTTGCATTTTGAGTAAAGGAGAGGTTTTTTAAAAAAAGAAGTTCCCTTTTGATGAACATATGATGGTAAAGCCTGGGTAAATGCAACTGAGTTTCACCTCCCAATCAAAGAGAAAAGTCATTTGGAGAATGCATCTACAATCACTATATGGATTTGAGCCAGGTTTCCCTCTAACAAGCAGATATAATCATCAGGAACATACACTGTCAGTTTAAGTTAAGTTATCTCCTTGCAAGTATGGGAAAATATGCTTCACAAATCATTGGGTTTCCTTTTCAATAAGAAAAACACTGAGTGATGATTAGCCTTCAAAGTGGTTTTCTCACGGTGAAAAAAGGTCACAAGTATAAAGAACTCCCAAAACAGTCATCCACAATACTTTAAAGAGGTCTAGTAGAGTTTGGGTTTGTCTTATTTTGAAAAAATCACAAATGATAATATTGCGTTTTCATTTGTTGTTTCACAAACCAACAACTTTTTCAAAAAGGGGACTTACAAAAACCCTCACAAAGGTAACCAAAAAGGGTGATTGACTTGTTCACTTTCAAAAGGAGTTAAAGATCGTTGCCCATATCTATTTTGCATTTCAAAATGTAAACAACTCCCCTTTGCTATTCACTGGACCGAAGAAAGAGTTTTTGAGCGAAAATTTGCAGAGTTTAGAGCTTGGAGACTACGTGGCACGCCTGGAAAAGTGTGCGGTGTGTTTAGGACTTATTTTACACAAAGGTTGTGTTGTTGCATGGCCCTCCTATAGGGGCGCATGGCACGCCTATAGGCACCGGTCATGACTGCCCATCATCGACCCGACTCCTTTTCTATTGCGCGATGCCTTCCTAGTTCAATGTGCCGTGCATGTTTTAACACTCAAAGTGCCTCCAAAAAGTCTTGAAGCTGCTCAATTACTCAACCAAATGCCACTAGCGATCTTCAAGGTATTTTCATTTACCTACTTGCTATGTTCGAGCTGCTAGATGGTGTTTGAAACAATGAAGGTCTTGGTGTAAATCAAGGTGTGTTGAGTGAATATTTTGAAGAAAATTGTTACAGTGGGAGAATGGTGGAGGGTTCATTTTAGCTTCAAAAAGCTTAAACTGCCTTAAAAATAGTGCTAAAACATCACACTCCCTGCAAGACACAATAAACACCATTTTAGAGGTTTTGTCAAAATTGTTGGAGGTGCCCTAGCTGTGATAACCATAAACTCTGTCAGCTATATCGTAGTGGTGAAAATAGTGGTAAGAAGGGTTGAACTTTTGTTTAAGGTCCGAGATTGCTGTGGCTGTCATTTCCTGACATGGACATAGTGAAAGTGGTGGGTTTTTATTAATGTCAAAAAGTCTAATAAACTGTCCTCAAAATAGTGTTAGAAGGTGAAACAGTTTTAGAAAGGAAAACACAGTATTCCTAAGTTGAAATAGTGAGCCTAATTTAACAACAATGATCATACATAAATGACTTTGTCACTTTCAAAAGTTCTCTCTGTGTGGTGAAAAGAAAAATATGTGCTGCCTCTTTATCCATAAAACAGACTGTAGTGAGTAAAGTTGTTATTGCAATTTGAAGGTGTTTTGTCAAACTGTGTGTGAGAAATAGTGAAGTACAAGAGAAGTGTTTTGAATGGGAGGGGTGTTTGTCTTCTACAAGGCTGTCTTGATTATACCAAAAACACAGAAAATCTTTGTGACCTTACCCAACATAATGATCATTTGAATGTGTGTACCTTTTGTTTGCATGTGTGCTTGTTATTATAACTATGTGTTGATTGGCATACAAAGGAAGATAAGCAGTGATTTGGAAGGAGCAGAGAGTTTTGTGTTAAAGAATCATTTGACATAGCATTTGAAGAGATCTGCCTTGGTCAAATAGTGACTAACCAAGAATACAGAGTTGTGTTTGAGAAAGCATTTAAAAAAAAACCATTTTGAGGCAACTTGGTGTTGCGGAGAGCATTCAGAACGAGATGCCTTCCAGGCAGGACAATAGGATTGGCTTGCATAAGAGATTTTAGCCTACTTCCACTAAATAAGTGACTGCCCACCTGTCAGTCTTGTTCAATTTCCATGAGGTTGGGTGTTTATATTTTTGTCAAAGAGTGCAAGAGGTGAAGAGCTTTTCTCCTTTGACACACCTTTGCACTTTGAGGTTTCAAGACAAGCATTTCCAGCTGGCAGGCCTTGATTTCAAATTCTCTCCAAGGTCCATCTCCAAGGCCACTAAAATCCCCTATATTGGGGAGAAATGGTTTAAACAAATCCATTTGGACTCAGAGGATTACAAGCCCTTTCTAAAACCTAAGCACTGAGATTCATGTCCTTCTATTTTCCCCTTCTCATATCTTTTGGCCAACTATGCCCCCCTCATGAAGATCATCATGAAATACTTCACTTGTGAGAGAAGATTCTCCCGAGTCCATTCCTATCACATTTGACTGTTCATGCATTTCACTAGGGCAAAATTTCTAAATCTTCCTTTCTTCTTACACAAGAGCATTGAGAAAATGGCCTCCATTGTTTAGAAGAAGCCTCCTTCACAGAAAACAGTCAGCGTCTTCCATTACTCTCTCATCAAAATCATCATTATTCATCAACTTGAAAAGAGGGAGGTCTCTTGGGATATTTTCGTCACCCATCTAGATTTCTCCACTGTCCCTCCAGTTCATACATCCCCTACACCTCCTACTCACCATCCATCGCCTTCTTCTAGCAGACCTATTCCCAAGAAGCTCAAGTTTATCACGGAGCAAGCAAAAGAGCCTGAAGAGGGAGAAGAGCATGACCATGATGAGGAGGAAGAACATGAACAAGAAGAGGGAAGTGATGATGAGCAACAGCAAGGGGATGAAGAAGAAAGTGCTGAACAACAGCATCATAGTGAGACAGAATAGCAAGAGCATGAAAGTGCTGAACAAGAGAAGCACGAAAGTGCTGAACAGGAGCAGCATGAAGGTGTTGAACAAGGGTATGAAAGTGATGAATAGGGGCAGAAAAAGGATGTTGAACAGGGGCAGCCAAAAGATGATACACAGCAGCTACATAAGTATGAGTAGAGGCAGCCTCAGGGTGAAGAAAAATATCCTCCTCAAGATGAACAACAAAATCAAGAAGAAGAGGGGCAGCAGGATAAAAAGTTGCAGCACAGTGAACAGGAAAGCCCTCAAAGGGAGATGCAAAAAGATAGCCTAGGCATCCATGAAGAGACCCAAGAAATTGGAAAAAATGAGGGGCAAAGTGACAAAGGTAAAGAGCCCATGGAGCATGTGCTAGCTGCCTCTCCTAGGCAAGGGGCCATGCTCCCTTCTCCAAAAATCGCCAAGCCCCAGACAGCAAAGAAAAGGGTGGCTAGAGTCATAACTCCAAATGTGACTAGGGCCCTCTGAAGCAAGGGAAAATTGCCAAAGAATCCCATGGTTGAATTTCCCAAGAGGAAGAGTACTAGAAGAGCCACCGAAATCAAAGGGAAGGGCAAGGAAGAAAGCAGTCATGAACAGGAAAGGGAATTAGACATCATCCAAATCCAAAGTGATGATAGTGATAATGAAGCCCGGATCCTAGAAAACCTCTTGATCCATAGAGAAAGCCAAATTGATGCCTTGAGGGCTGATCTTCATAGAGCTAGGAACTTCAATCAGTTTTTGCAAATTCAAAACAAGCAGATGAGTGTCCATATGGTTGTTTATGAGACACGGGAAAACAAATACAAGAAGGAGGCCTCCAAAGCACAAGTGAGGTTGGAAGAACTCATGGGTGAGTTCGATGAAAGTGAAGTTGAAGATCAGCCTAGTTGAAAGAGGCCAAGAACCATGGGGCTAAAAAAGGCCCTTGAGAAGCAAAAATAAGAGGAAAATGCCCTTCTCCAATCTACCCCTCTCACTGCATTGTTCGAACAAGAGATAGGGAACAATCAGGAAGCATGGCTTGAGAGAATTAATGATCACTTGGAGAAGAAATTGGAGAAGTAAAATAGAGACTTAGACCTTCAACGGAGGATGACGGGGCATTATAAAAAGCTAAATCAGTTTGCCCAGTGGAAGTTGAAGGCTGCTCGAGAAAAACTCGAGGCTAAAGGGAAGTGCCCGACACAAAAATTGAGGAAAGACACCTCAAGACTCCAAATCTTGGCCTCTGCTTCACAACATGTTGCTAAAAACCCTTGAGGGTCATGCTCGCCAAGTTTGGGCGAAATTCGACATATTTTGGTTTTTTGTCACTTTTGGGTTTTTGGCCAAAACTCATAGGCATCACCATTTCAGTTTGGGGCATCATAAAAGGATTAAAATGGTATCATTGGATGCCATAATTTCAGGAGCACATACTCAACGATTTTCAAAACATTTGAAGATCATTTGCTCCCCCAAAATTGTGAAAAATGCTCGCTTTTTCTACACTCTGCCCGGTTTATCAGCAAGGCTTATTTTTTGGTATTTTAGACATAGGCCTACTTTTGGAGGATTTCTAGTGGTCCGTTGGGAGAAAGATAATTTTTTTTAGAAAATAGACACTCAGATCTTTCCAACGAGCTATCATGAGCCTCATTTCTACATCGGGAAGGCTTCAAAAAGTTGACAGCAAGTCAGGGGACATTTTGCTGATGTGTTTTTTGAGTATTTTTGTAAAAATTGAACCTTTCAAAACTGCTTTTTCCTCATGTGCGTTTAGCTATTTTTGCATATGAGAAGTTATGAAAAGTCAATTTATTTCCCTCTTTTAGCATTTTTTAGATATTTTATGAGATATTTTGTGCCTTGGGCTTTGCAAAGCCTCAAGAACAAAATAAGATATTTTGGATAGGCCAATGAGATTGCAAGTTGAACTAAGAGGTTTTCCTCACTTTGGCCTATATATTCCAAAGGATTTCATTGTAAACAAGGCTGAACTTGATGAATAGAAGCAATATATGGTCATATAAGCTTTGGAATAAATACTTGTCTCATGCTTTTGGATAGTCTCTTGGATGTTCTTGGATGATGAAAGAGGATTTTTGTTGGATTCCATGACTTGGTAGAATGGTATAGTGTCTCTTTCTTTGTTTTGTTTCCTAGTTTTCATTCATAAATCCATGTTCTTTCTTGCTATAGGATAGTAGAGAAAAAATTTGAGACATGCCCTTGGAGGCACCTCAAATTTCATGTTTCTTCATAGCTTCCATGTTTTCTTCATTCTTAGTCACATTAAAGAATTCTTGATTTCTCTTTAATAACTTGAGTATATTGTTGCTTGTTTCATTCATGGTTTTATGCATGCTAAGTATGATTTATGGTTTTCCCTGCTTACTCATGGCTAGCCATAGCTCCATCCATGAAATTTCTCTTTGACTGATTAGATTGTCATTTGTTCAACCAAGGAGGTCTTGTTCTAATCTTGCCCTTTACCTAAGACTATGCAATATTGTTTTCAAAGTGCCCAATAACTTGAAGTACTGTGTTTAGGCATTCCGACATAGTGATTTGAGTTGTTTTTCTGTCTTAAGTGTATTTCTCCAAAGTCTGATAGCCATTTCCCAAAGTTAGAGAGTTATATATCTCTATGCATGGCTTGAATGTTTATTTCTATGTATTGATTAGCTTATAGTTACATTTATCATGATTAATAGTTTTCCATACCATGTTTATGTCAGCTATTAAACTAGTTATGCTTGAAATCCTTTGTTGTTCACAAACCTGATGTCCATCTTACTCCATTTTTCCCAAATATCATTTCTACCTCGAATCAAATCGGCCCTTCAACAACCTTGTATCACCATCTGATAGCTTTCTTGACCTCTTCGACCCCATAGCCCAATTGATTTGACATCTTTTTACCTATCTTATATCTTTGATCAGTTTCATCCCTCACAACCTAAAAACCAAAACAAAAAAAAACCTACTTCATAACTAGCCTAAAATCAGAACACAATAATCAAACACACATATATCCCTTACACAAATAGAGAGAGCCCTCTCTGAGTCCAGGAACGCTAGGTCCTTGGGCTCCAAAGATTGGTTTGATGTAACAATGTCATTTGGCTTGCCAATCAACCAAATCACGAGACACTAACGTAATGGCGATCACGGTGGGACTCTGAGTTATTGACAATCTAAGTACACCTTAGGACTCCAAAAAATCCCTTATCTTCAAGAATACCTGCCACTTAGCCACCTCATCGCCACACTAACATAATGGCGATCACGGTGGGACTAATTAAGTACATAACAGTCTAGAAAACTCTTGTAGATTCATTAGTCTTTGAAACTTAAACAGGCAAGTAGTCCATAGAACCATTTAGATTAAACTCTTTTGTTATCACCACCCTAACAAAGTGATGAAATAGGTTTAGAATACTTTAATAAACCATAGGTTGCACACAAGAGCTCAGAAAACCCCCAAAAAAAACTCCCTTAGATTGGTTTTCAGTACTGGTGGTGGACCATACCAATATCCCCTCAAAACAACTAAAAATCCACCTAGCGACTCCACTAGCCTCTAGTAGGCCTTACTACCTTGCTAAAATTTAGAATATTATCCGATCGACCTATCCCACTGCTCACTAACATAATGGCGATCATGGTGGGACTTTGAGTCAAAACATCCTAGGTATCCCTTAGGAACTCTCAAAATCTCAGTCAAACTTAGAAGAGTAGAATCTGGTTGTCTCACCATCCTAGCAAAATGATGACTCAACTGTAGGACACTCTTACAAACCTTAGGATCACATAAAACTTAAAAAACCCCAAAACATTCCCAGATTGGCTTTTCTCTTAGTTACTGGTGGTGGACCATAGCTACGCCTTTACAAAAACAACCAAGTTCCACCTGGTGACTCCACTAGCCTCCAGTAGGCCTAAAAACTCCATAAAAGACCAAAAATTTCATAAACCACACCTTTTTGCTAACTCATCCTTCCAGAAACTTAAGTTTAGGGTAGAAAATCTGTAATCAGTGACAAAATAAGTATAAATTAGTGATTCAGAAGACCTCACCTAAACATAGGAGATAATCAGAAGTCTTCTTTCCAAGAGAACCATTAGCTTATCTATACAGCCTAGAAAACTGTTGAAACCAAGTGAATCACTCCTCTTTGCAATTTTCCATCTCAAATTTTGCCATAAAACTTTTTCTCGAAAGCATCTTTGATAGTGTTGGTGGTGGACCATAGTTCTCATAGAAATCCACTTGGTGACTCCACTAGTCCATCCTTTTTGTTTTGACCATCCTTCACATTAGTAAACCCCTAGAGAGGTCATCCATCCAAAACATTCACAAATACCATCCTCTCTAGACTCTAGATTCGAAATTTGGCTTCATGAAGAATCAACACCAGATCTCATCCTGACCCAAATCCCCCTATCATATTAGATGACCCAGAGAAGATTCTATGGCAATATTTCGAAACTGGAAATTTAGCTACCAATAGGTCCATCCGTAAAGCAAGATCAGTACCTGAACATCTCATAGCCTTTCAGGATTCCCCCTTTGACTTAAAATCAGCAAAAACCCTTTTCAGAAGCAAGTCACAAAGTAAGATAGACTTTGACCATCTCGAGGCCCTAGATCTGCTACAGAGTCCTAGTAGAGAAGCCTCGCCTACTACACCTCTCGACTTTCAGCTTCTCCATCACTTTGGCTCCTACCATCCCAGATCTGCTCAAAATCAGATCACTAGTCCAATTACATCCTCCACACCCACCCAAACCACCACTGTTCAAACCACCTCATCTCATCCCACAAGCCCTCATTTTGTACATCATCCATTAGCTCCCATCATGGCAGCCTAGTATGCACCTTTGGTGTTGCCACAGCCTTTGGCTCCCTTACAAAATGAATATCAATCCAAAATCCCACAGTTTACCGGAGTTGAGGCTACCATAGCTCAACAACATGTAGATAGGATTAGTGATGCCTTTGAATACATGGAAATAGAAGACGAGACCATCAGAATGAGGATGTTTGCCCAAAGCCTGGGAGGAGAACCCAAAAAATGGTTTAAGAGCTTAACTCCAAACAGCATCCACAACCTCCCAGAACTCTACCAAACCTTCATAAACAAGTGGGAAATCTAAAAGAACCCCATTCAAATCCTGTCAGAGTATAACAATCTAAAACGGGAAAATGGGGAAAGTGTCCAAGGATACTGCACTAGGTTCAACAATGTGTATAACACCCTCCCACCTCACTTAAAAACCCCACTTGGTTCAGCCTTGGAAAATTTCTTCGAGGATTTTGACCCAGACATGACTTATCACCTAAGAGACAAGGACCCCCTACCTTAGAAGAAATGCAAAAAGTGGCTATAAATGCAGAAGCCAACTTAGCCGAAAAGAGAGCTAGGATAAGAGCAGAAGAAAGAGTCACCCACCATGACGAATTTTCCCCTTCTGTATTTTCCTCAGATCCTAGAATAGATGGCCTAGTCAAATCCATGACAAAGATGTGGGAAAAAATGAGTGAAAAAAAACCTCCTAAGGACAACCAGCCAAACCCTCAAAACCAGAGCTAGAACTTTAGAAGAGACCAGTCTCAAAATAAACCAAGGGGAAAGGACCAACAAATCAGGCCATCCTTCGGTGAGAATTATGTTGATGAGGATGATAAGGATACTAAACCCATTGATGAAAATCATTTGAAACTCATAGGTTCTGAGAACGAGAGTGAGGTTTACCTCACAGCAGAAGAGCAAGAGTTCTTCTCTCCGAATCAGGACGAAACCAACTATGAAGATCTCGAAGATCCTGCCATAGATTTTCAGAATGCCATTATAGAAGCTCACAGGCAGTACAACCTTAAAAGCAGAAAAAACCAATACAACTCCAAAAAGGGTAGCCCTGACACTGCTAAAACCCCTGATACCATCCTTAAAAAAGCCATGGATAGCAAAAATCATGGTCAAGAAAGTTGACCAAAGCAAAGATAAAGCTATTCAAATAATTCTTGGCTTAGATACTCCTAGTACCTCCACAAAGACTCCCAAGGTGGTTGTTTCAAACAAGGTCCCGAACCAGAGTTAGCGAATTAAGAACATAGAGAAAGTCATGTCCGAAAAAGCTGAAACAAATCTGTCCAAACTACAAACTCCTTTTAGTTTCGAAGGGGAAATTTCCAAAATAAAAATAACCATACCCCTTACCGAACTAATAACTATAGATAGGTATAGATCTCAAATATTCAAAGTTTTTGATATAGGAAATGAGGTAGATACTTTAAATCTAACTGATGACAAACCTGAGCTCTTATTCGGCCCCAAAATAGAAGGTGAATACCAAGAAGTAACTGTTTCTCCTTTCTATGTGAGTTTGAACATGCGGGACAAGATATTACATAACGCCATGTTAGATTCTGGTGCTTCCCATAACCGCATGCCTAAAGCAATCATGGAAAACCTGGGACTAGAGGTAACTCAACCTTACAAAAACCTATACTCCTTTGATTCAAGTCAGGTCAAATGTCTAGGTCTAATAAAGAACCTGGGTTTTGCTTTAACACAACTACCAGCAAAAAACCTAGTCATGGACATAGTAGTGGCCGATATCCCTCCTAAGTATGGAATGCTACTATCAAGGGCATGGGCTGCCAAAATACAAGGTAACCTTCAAATGGATATGTCATTCGCTACCATCCCAGTTTTCAACCAGAATAGGAGATTATACCGAGAAAATCACATGAAATACATGGTTAGCAACCGGGATAAGCCAAACAACACTCCCATTTATTCCATTCATTCCAATTTAGATTCTTTTATCTTATACAATGAAAGTGATATAAGCAAGAAGATAATAGAAAATGAAGAAGTTTTCAAACCATCAAAAACACATTTCCCATTACTGGATGTAGAGGCTAATGACCAAAGCTCCAAGAAACCTGAAAAATAGCTTAGTATCATATATGAAAAGGAAGCTCTTTGGAGTATAAGCTTTGACAATTCTTGTGGCAAAACTGGTTCGAGGGCCAGAATCTGGATACACAATACTAATGAAGGTCATTCTTTCAGATTATAATTCCAATGTACTAACAACATTGCAGAATATGAGGCCCTTCTCCTTGGTCTGCACATACTTAAGGACTTAGGCGCCAAGAAAGTATCAGCCCAGGGAGATTCAGAACTTGTAATCAGGCAAATCAAAGGTGAATATTCAGCAAAAAACCCAAGACTAAGAGAATACAGGAATGCAGCTTTAGACATCCTCAAAACCTTCGAGAAGTATGAACTCACTTATATTCCTAGGATTCAAAATAGCCTAGCAAATGAGCTCGCCTTTGCTGCAAGCAGTGGCCAAATACCATGTTTAAGTGAGAAATATAGTATCCAGGTCAAACATTGCCCTACAGTACCGGATAATATTGACCATTGGAAAATATTAAAAAATTACAATCAAATTGATGATTTCTTACAATCTAAGAGTGAATTTGAAATAACCAAAACAGACTTAGAAAATGAAGAAAAGAAACCTGGAAAAAATCAAGATCAAGAGCCAAATTTACCTTCTTGGACAGATGAAAACTTGGTCAACCATTCATATGAAACTGATATAGGAGAGGACATGGACCAAAGGGAACTTGAAGTCTTGCACTGTGAAAATGACACCATACCCAGAGGGCTTGCGCCTTTAGAAGAGTTGTTTTATTTTAACGATGTGGCCAAAAAGCCAAAAGTGGAATCTACCAAGGTCGACATAGAAGAATATAACATAGGAAGCCCAGAAGAACCAAGAAAGACCAAACTATCCAAAACCCTCCCTGCTCACATAAAACAAAGATACATCAAGTTTTTTAAAGAATTTAAAGATGTGTTCGCATGGGGATACCAAGATTTGAAATCATATGACACCAGCATCATCCAACATAAGATTCCCCTAAAAGAAAACCAGAAGCCTTTCAAATAGAAGTTAAGAAGAATAAACCCATTGTTACTACCGTTGGTTGAAAATGAAATCAAAAAGATGTATGATGCTGGGATAATAGTGTCCCTCAGGTACTCTGAGTGGGTTTCAAATCTAGTATCAGCTAGGAAAAAAACGGGTGAGATCAGACTTTGCATTGATTTCCGAAACATGAATAGAACCTATTTAAAGGAAAATTATCCATTTCCCAAAATGGACCACATACTTCAAAAAGTAGTAGGTGCTAAAAGGATATCATTACTTGATGGATTTTTTGGTTATAACCAAGTACTGGTTTACCCCACTAATCAACACAAAACATCTTTCACCACACCTTGGGGCACTTTCATGTACGTTAAAATGCCCTTTGGATTGATGAATGCTGGTGCCACATTTCAAAGAGCCATGGACATAGCCTTCTCAGAAGACCTAGGTTATTTCATAGTCATATATCTTAACGATATTAAGGTATATTCCAAATCATATGAAGAACACCTGGTACACTTAAGAAAGGTTTTTAACAAATGTAGAAAATATGGATTATCCCTAAACCCCAAGAAAACACTCTTCGGTCTAGAAGAAGGAAAACTCCTAGGTCACATTATTTCGGAAGAGGGAATAAAAATAGACCCCGAGAGAATCGAAGGCATATTACAAATAAGTCACCCTAGAAACATAAAGGAGCTGCAATCCTTTATCGGAAAGATAAATTTATTGAGAAGATTCATCCCAAACCTTGCTGAACTCCTGAGAGATATCACAAATATGTTAAAAAAGGAGGTCGGGGTTAAATGGACTACAGAAGCCAAAAAATCTTTTGAACTAGTTAAAAAGGCCCTAACTGAAACACCAGTATTAATAAGTCCTGATTTCACCAAATATTTTTACATTTTTTCATTTTCCTCTGAACACACAATAGCTGCTGTGTTGTTGCAAAAAAAAATAGCAGGGCAAGAGCAACCCATTGCCTTTTTCAGCAAATCCCTAAGAGATGCTCCCTTGAAATATAACATCATGGAAAAATAGGCATTCACATTGGTAAAAGCACTGAAATATTTCTGAGTTTACATCTTGCATTCTCATGTCATCGCTTTTGTCCCTAATACCGTCGTCAAAGAAATATTAAACCAAGATCCCGATGGTAAAAGGGGAAAATGGATCGCTATCATCTTAGAATATGACTTAGAAATCCGACCTACCAAACTGGTTAAAGGACAAGGACTTGCAAGACTAATGGTTGAAACCAACCTCCAAGCTTTAGATATAAACTTTGTTGATGCCTTAGAAGAACAGGAAGAATGCACAGCCCCTCATGTTGAACAAGTGCTTTTAAATTCACCTTGGTATGCAAATATTCTTTATGTATTATTTTATCTAAATTCTCCTCCAACTTTATTGTGGAGCGATAAAAAGGTGTCTTTGTAACTCCTAATTACCTCACATTAATTGTCAACCCAGGGACGACTTTTTATTCCAAGAGTGTACTCAGTCTGAGGCGGCTATTTACTCAAGAGTAATGTTTTGCAGTATAGTGCTCAAAATCCAAAAGTAAATGAAAGCTGGAAATAAAATCTACTTACAGCAAAGCACTTTAAGACTTAAATCATGCATTCGGAAAAATAAGCAATGTATCAGTCAAGGATTCGACAACAATAGCCCATCCCTTTGGAAACTGATGTAACCAAAAGTAATCAAGGAACAGATCATCAATCTGGGGACTAGACAGCAAATGCCAATGCCCACTACAGTTTCAGATCATTCTGCACACCAAAGCAAAGATAATGCGAATAACAGGAAATGGAACAGCAGATAAGAAATGGAACAACAAGGCAGCAAACTGTAATTAAAGGAATCTGAACAACAAACTCTAATTAATGGAAATCAATAGCAAAGCCAAATTAATAGCAATCTTTACTCTAAGAATAAATCGGACAGCACACGGAAATAGAACAGCATTGATTAATGATGGAATATGAAACAACGTTGGAAAGTCAAATATAAATACACAATGACTCAACACAGGCACACGTTAATAGTAATCTGAGTCTGATACCGCAAGTATTAACCCTGGTTAGAAAGGGTAACGATTACAATTCATAATGGAACCACAATGTCAATTGAATAGCAATCGTATGAAGTATAAACCATAGACAAATACAGTAATACCATCTTAATAAGGTTACAACTTGGTTACTCTGCAATTAAACAGCAATAACGTTATATGGAGAACATCAATGTTACATTAACAACTTTAAAGGAATAACAATACGTTAGAATGCACATTACGATTTTCTTGTTGCAGAGAATGAAATAGGAAATATAACAGAGCTGTAATAAAACACACTAGATTACCGATTCAAGCTGATAAGCAAAACCACGCAGAAATCAAAGAGATAATATACAGCGGCAAGTGTCCTCCGGGGCCGGGCCCTTAGCCTCCAAGGGAACACCGCCTTAAGTTAATCCAGACACAGAGATGAGAGAACCACCAAGCTTATATTAATGCATCGGACAGAAGTACAATGAACCAGTTCTCACGAGACTCAATAATCAGAACTGATGTTTTAACAGAAAATTACATAAAAACATATCTCCAAATCATCTCCCTACACAATACGTGCTTCTCCTTTTATAATCAGAAGGAGGAGAAATTGAATAGTAAATACAATCTTCCCATAACAATATTGGATTTATTCCAACCAATTGATCAACAAGAAAATAGATTTACATCCATCTTTCAACAACAGCAAGTCGAATTTGGCTTTTTAGCTGAGATTTGGAGGACGGCCGCAACAAAAATAACTGAAATCGCGTTTAAAGAACTTCATAATCTTCTAAGCTGCCAATTTAAGAACCGTTTCTTTGAATAAAGTTAATTGGTCCGTTCCGACAAAACCCATGTCTGATGCTTCTTTCAGATTCGTCTTCATTGCTAAATCTCAACCGTAAACTCAAGCCACTCCTTATTCCAACAACATTTGAGTTGGCACTTTAAGATCAAATTTTCAATTCAGCTTCATTCGAGGCTAAAAAATGGTGAATACGTTATAAATCCAACTTATTAAAACTATCATTGATAAAATTAACTTATAATCATATCAATTGAAGAAAGAAAGTGAAGATAAATAATTTTCATCCATAGATAAATCATTTATAAAATTGATTTAGTTAATAAATTTCATGGTTAAATGATGAGAATATATAATATAAAAATGGATGAAATATGTATTATGTTATTATTCATAACTACCAACACACCTTCTAATGATTAACAGGTTGGGAATCCACAACTAAAATTAATATATCACATGTTCTACCTGGCGTAACCTAACAAACCATAAGTAACCAAGCAATAAAAATTTGACAACAAATGAATGCTTCCTTAATTAATGAATATTCAATTTTAGCAATCTTAATGAAGGCATAACAATTTTTACATTGACATTCAACTATATGTATGAAGTTGCAGCAAAATATGATATAAGTAACAGCAAACTTCATTAACCATTTTCTCAAAAACTACAAACCAGCTTTTGTTGAAATTTGGCAAGTAAATTTATAATATATGAATGCCTTTATGATCCAAAAATCAGACTGTTTTGATGCATGGATCATGAGATATAAACAAAATCACTGTATCTGAGAGTGCATGATTTCCGAAATTTTATGAACCAATTTATCTTGAAATCGTCTGGGTTTGTATTAATGATACGTTTGTGTTTTCCAAAAATCACAAGAATTGAGTTCATAGTTTTAAAAATATTATGGAAATCAATTTCTGCACTGTGTAAAAATGAAATTGTATGCCGTAAATGAGAAAGAAAATAGAAAACATCCATCATGCATAGCAATTCCTCCCCCTCTCTGAAGAAGTAGCATGTCCTCATGCGATGCTAGAAAACAAATAGAGGAGGTTGCTACCAGCTGTTGAATTCTATGCTTGGTGTAAAACAACATGGAATAATGGAGGTGTTGAGAATGAATAAGAATAACAATGGATGATAAAGAATATAGATGACATGGCCATAAGAAAGAAATGAATGAAAGGAACACTCCCCCATACTCGAAAATGATATGCTGCTGAAAAAGGGAAAGTGGTAAAGATGTGGAATGAAGGATGATAAATAATGCTCAAAATGGATTTGCATGAAATTCTCCTAAATTCGTAATAAATCAGAAAATTATGCTATTTTACCTCAAGTTTTACCTCCAAAAAGAAAATTGTGGAATGACATATATGCACTGGCAGTTGTTGAAGCTGATGTAGGCAGAGTTGGTGCTGAAAGTGATGCAAAAGGTGGAATCCAGGTAAGCACATCATGTCTGAAGAATTGTTCACGTATGCGAGTTGCTCAAGCCTCTTCTGTTAGTTGCAATACTGTAGTCATGCTGTGAATAGAATTATGCCCATACTTGTTGTTTTTCTGCAAACAAAGCACTATTTGGCATACAATGTTCTTGAATCCATAGTGTTAGGTTTGAATAGCAACAGATAAGATGCATGCAAAACTTTCAATCAGAAAAACTTATGTATACATGCAATACTAATATTTTGGCAAATCAACAAGTGATGGCAGAGTGCAGTAATCATATCGCATGCAATCCCATAATGCATACATTCCCCCTCCAATTGGAAAAGGAATTCCAGGACCATAAAGCATATGAGAGGTGTTGTGCTGATGGCAAGGCAAGGGAATGAGCAATATAGCAGTGAATGAAACAGAGTACACATATCAATGATAGGACAACGAGAGTTATGATTATAATGAGAGCAGAGTGCGTAAAGATAGTTATGAATAAGAGATAGGATGCTTTGAATTGATGATAGGTGATGAAAAAGAGAAAAAGAACAACAATATGCCAAAAAGATGCTTTACTGATAGTATGCTAGCTGAAAATGATGCGATTGATCATAAAACAATTTCTCATGCATAAAGGTTCAAAATAGGGAAAAAAAGTAAGGAAATAACTTCTCTGATAAGAAAAAAAATAAGAAAAGGGTATTATAATAATAATTGACGATAAGATATAACTTCAATACCATAAGCAGAGCCGCTGCTACCAGCAGGTGTCCATAGCCTCGGCAGGGTTGCTTTTTAACCCATATGAGCCAGAATCCTCAATTTATAACTAGAGATTTACATTGTTGTTCTACAGAAGAGATCAATGTGCTGGCGTGGTAACCAGATAACCACACTGCCATTCACTGGGATGTAGCAAAAGTGATCAGGCCGGCTCGTGATGAGACCTCCTGTTCCAAGGATAATTTGACTATCCAATGGATAATAACCCTGGTGTGGTGGCCATAATAGGAATGTCACTTTGTTACAGCCTTATGAACATGGTAGGCTGGCTCGTACTGAGACCCCCTATCCTCCATCTGCGAACAAAATTTTGTTATTATTACACATTTTTATGATAAAAAGAGGGAGACTCAGTACTCCTTAAAAGCAGGGATGGTGGAAGAAGTTGAATATGTCAATAGAAAAATATACCCATAATCTCATTTATTACAGACAGAGAAGATTATAATCCAGAAGGGTGGAACCAGCATGGTATTAAGATGATCAATCAACATCATGTTCAATAGAAAACAATGCAGTAAAGTAGTATATAAATAATTGTGTCTCTTTTGAAAATATTCTATCATCAAGGAGTTGTCATGTTAAAGATCATAACGTGAATGATATTAACTCGCTTCAATAGAATCCATAATTCTTGTCCTCATAAAAATAGTGTACTTCATGCCATGAAGGGGAATCAGTAAAATGTGGTTGAGATGAACTAAGAACAATTCCACAAGAGGAAGGAAGGGTCGCTCTCGAAAATACTCCCAAAGTGTTGCTTTTTTTGAATGAACAGCAAAAACACGCAAAAAAGTGTTGTTCCTTGTAGGGAACAACAAAGGAAATGCACACAAAAAGCAAAAATACACACAAAAAAG